>JAVYIG010004553.1:0-22500 GCA_035222895.1 Strongylocentrotus droebachiensis | reverse complement strand
CGCGCATAATCGACAAGAGTTAGAGTTCTAACTGACAGAAAGAGATTCTCAATGCTTAAAGGGGCATGTTCCCGCCAGTGTAGTTATCGGAGCATGCCATCTGCGTAAGAGCCGTATTCTGTTGGTGTCAATACGCAGCTATAGCACCGTCCGCCAGCGCGTACGTATTTTGAACGCCCTCTGGAATACGGGGAACATGCCCCTTTAACGGATAATAAGGCTATTTTCTCTTCTCAGATATTACGTTTGACAAAACACATATATTAATTTGAGTAAACATGCAGGAACTTACTGTACAAAAAAAAGCATTGCTTAAATTTAGTCAAATTATTACAGCTGCACTCCAAAATGTCATTTTCTACTCCCAAATGACTGTGTAAACAAACAAACATCACACCATCTTCAATTAGGCAGTGCAATATCAAATCAAATTTAAAATGATTTAACAAACTTGGCATTCTCTTGATGTAGGCTATCATAATTGTAACATTAATTTGTAATTCATTTGTTTATTTATGTTTATTATTATCATTTTATTAATTTTCTTTTGAATAGAAGAACTCAGATTTCGACAAGAAAATAATGTAACATTAAAATACGTCCTCGTTATTATCTTTTGTTTTGTTTTAAGGAATTGGTTTTTGCAGCTCGAAGGCAAATTATTGGTGTGAGTGAGTTATACTGCTTCTATCAGCAGTAGATATTAAAGCACTAATTGTCAGGGTGGATATGAGGGGGGGGGGGGGGGACGTGGCTACAAACAGAACAATACAATTTTGTTTTTGCATAAAATAGAGTAGTGATTCATGTGGGGGAATACAATGATTTTGAAATATTTAAATTGGCAACAAATAATCAAACGAAGCAATACAATTTTGTTTTTGCATAAAATAGAGTAGTGATTCATGTGGAGGAATACAATGATTTTGAAATATTTAAATTGACAACAAATAATCAAACGCAAAGCGTTTAATTTTCCCATTCAGATTGCTGTTTCTTGCTGCATTTTTTGAAATCATTTTCAGACATTTTCATCACTCAGATAGATCACCTTATCGTCTCAATGTAATAAGTGTGACTGATACAGATTTTAGTAGAGAAAGTTGAAAATTGTACTTCTTGACTCATCATTTCCAGGATGTATTAACAGCTAGCTTTAATCAGCAGAAGATGTGAACATACAAAAAGGGATAGAATATCAGAAATGATAATCATTGATGGAATGTATTAAAAACGACCTACAGGCATCTTATTAGTACAACAACTCTATAGATTATAACACCTGGAGAACTACATGCGGACAGCAGTCTCCGGACAACTTCTTTGGACGACTCCTCTTAGTACAATACCATACATATTTTTATTTGACGGTCAACTATTTTATATAGGCAACCCCACCAGTAAAATATATTCCCCTAATCACAAAATTATCCTTCACCCGTAATGGCACTTTTTGTCCAAGTGCCTTTGCGGTCATTTCTCAATTTTATGCCTAATTTGCCATTTCCCATTTTACAGGATGTTATGGTATGCCCTACCGGCTTTTTATCTTAGATCTAAATTCTCTCTTTCTTCCTCTTCATCTTTGCCATTTCCCGTGTTTTTCTTGCTATGGAAAGCGGTATTTATACGTTATTCACCCTAATATGCTAATGACATGAAGTCATGAATCAGATTGCGCATGCTCTCCTTCAACATTCAACTCAGTTCACTTTGCTAAAACACAGTATTTAGAAAGATGTACAACTTTCTTGCCACAGTACATATCGTGTGGGGCGGAAATTGTGCACGTATTGATTAAAAAAAATACTGTATATAGCTTCATATCTCATCAAAATTAATAGAGAAAAAATAAACTGCTAAATTTTTATTTCCTATGGGCTTCTGAAATTCAATACAAATAATTTATGTATTTGAAACTCTCAATATTCACATGCCGTTAACAATCCTAGTTTATCTCCCTCGTGTGCATTTCATTCAGGAGAGAAATTATCTTTTTGATGCTGTTAAGAGCAAAGAAATACAATGGAAGAGGAGAAAAAGGCTCATCGCGGGTGTGTAACTGCAAGAACGCGTCAACCCAATCTCGTTGCGCATCGCGCGTGAAATCTCGCGGCAAAATTATTGACAGAAATAGTAACAATCAGCCGACACACGACGTAACAGATCCACAGGGAATGTTTTGTTTTTTTCAGCGTAAACCAGTGTCTTGAAAATAATTACTGTTAGTAACAAGGCAGATCTGGAAGGTTTTAAATTTTTAGGACTCCTTCAAATAAATTCGTGTATCAAAGCGGAAAAATGTTATACAAACGTGAGCCCCATTTCAATAAAACGTTTCCTTTTCTCTAAAAATCGCCATGATTTTTCGAGCCAGCAAAAATTGTATCTGCAAGGCGACAATAGTTAGTGTCGTGACGTAAATCAATGTTTCATCTCAAGATGTATGCTATCGAACTATTTGCTGAAACATTTTGATATTTGTACAGTTATTTTGATGAATCGGCGTTTTATAATGGATCGTACTCTACACGATATACACACCATCATGCCAACGACACAATAATGGTTTACATTTAAGGACCATTCAAACGTGGGCGGTATAAAACCCACTTCGTAAAACCGCTCTGATAACATCAAATAAGACCAAAATAATCTGAGAGTTCGGTCAAGAGCGGACGTGACATAGCATATTAATGAAGAATTTCTGAAGACTTCTTTTATAATAATCTATAAATTCAAAATAGCGCATATTGCGTTAGCACAAGGCTGTACAAACAGGGTCGCCTTAGCATGTTTTTTTTTGTCGTTTTATTGATATTCCAATAAAATGGAGGCAAAATTGCTCTGCAACGCAAGTGAAATATCAGTATGACAATTTTTACATACAAATTCGAATAAATGAACATAATGTGAGAAATACACAGGTTTTACTTTATGTACATCCACTCAGAAAATGTACAGACGCCCTCCAATACAAAGCCCTATTGAGCAGAAGAATTGAAATAAAAATTTCGGGAAAAACGAAAAAAGCGAATATGTACAAAGAAATCAAGACTTCAAAATATATGAAGTGAAATGGATATAGTGAGTTTGTCAAACGTGTCTTAACCATGAAGAAATATTTCAATGGAAGACACCCTATAGAAGCATGTGATAAATATAACTTACGTGTTTCTCACTTGATGAAAGAGAGCCATTTATTTTCGCGAAACACATCTTTGAAAATACATCAGTGTAATAATGGTGATGGATCTCTCTTAACACATTACAATGTACGAATATGCGTAAACAATTAGAACAAAAATTCACAGGTGAAGATTTAAGATGCACATTTTCGCCGAGTTTCTAATAATTTGGCTGGAATAAAATGTTTAAGTCGCCATCTCATTTTTTCAACGGCTGATAAAAAATTATCGAATATTCCACAAAGGCCCCACAAATATTAGAAATAGTTTTATTTATGCTCATTCAAACTTGACATTCATTTTTTCATTATCTCACAAACACATATTTTGTGTAGCGCCCTCTATACCAAACTGAACTATCCATTTAAATTGTGACCATGCACATTACATATTCTACAACCTTGAGTTAATGTAGCGATGAGCCAATTGTAATAATGGGGATCGCCCCCTCCATCCCTGTAATAAATGAATGATAATAACATGATGATATTGTCCTATTTTTCCAGGGTAGTCTCATCAGTAATTATTCCTGATGGCCCTACAATAATCATTAAGCCAAGGATTGTCATATGTAGGCCTACCCATAATGAGAGCAAAGATTCTTCTCCAATAGGCCTACTGCATGGCCGTCCCTGCATGACCACCTCTCGATAGCTTCCTCACTGAGCGTCATGTTGGGCTCTTCACTCAAATGACATTTTCGCAGCCTTTAATTGATTGTAACGAGGAGCCAATTTTGATAATGTCTCCGGAAGATCAATCCAGGCGGAAAAGAGACGGAAATTACAAACTCGATCCAGAACAAAGGGCAATATTGACTTGTTTTGATCGTGACCCATTTAATCAATGGAGTATGATCAAGGACTCCTATGGTGGCCTTTTGAAAAATAAGAAAAGAAGAACAAAATGGAGTATTTCGTAAAATCAACAACATAATCGCCCCTCCCTCCTCGTTCGAGCAACAAGAAACTTCATGTAGTTTGTCAATCGTATTGCGTTACAGATTATGTTTGAGCTATACTGCCTGGTGTATACTGAACTCATATAGGCCGTGTGCTTTACCTACTTTCTTCCTTCACACAACCAGAGACAGGCGAAGTTGAAGTAGGCTGTAAGCTTTATGAAATTACGAAATGTCAAGTTATAGTTTGTGAATACTGACTTACAATTGGTGATCCAACATAGAGTTAGGGAAAGGCATATTAATAGATCCAGGGTTGAAGTTGGGATTTTAGTAAGAAAAACATGATGAAAAAGAACAGACAAAATGCCCATCAAAGTTTGACTTTCTTACAAATTAACTGCCAAAGATCTAGTTACGGGTACGAACTCGAATTTCAAATGAAGGATTAGGTTTAGGGTTAATGCTAGGTAGATTGTTCGATTCAGAGATGAAATTAGGAACTCACTTAGAGTAGAGTATGGACCATTGAGCAATTATCGCAGGAGCATGTGCCTTGTGAAACCTTAAAACGTCGCTTCTTGTAAGCTTCCAGTCTGATTATTTTAACTTTAGAGGGAAAGATTTTTTCAAAGCAATTTCACATCCGTTGACTAATAATTTGTTTATTTGAATGATTGTACTACAGACAAATAACTGTATCACCTATGAGAGTCTTCCCCTAGGAGAATTACCCCTTGATAACTATCGTTAAAGCTTATTTATTAGACTTCTTATCAATTATGAACATCGACTACTGCTATCGAAGTGAAACATAAGTAACCCTACATGAATGTAGGACACACAGTCTCGCTACGTGCGATGAATCCGCAATCGTATTCAAATATTCAATTTATCTAATTGGCTACCAATGGTCAAAACGCAAAGGGGAAACCCGCCATGTTTTACTGAATGTCAATAACCTCCTCCTTGATATCATTATGTCAAGTTCTATTTCGCCGATAAGTGGCGTTAACACGGGTTCAATATATCCCGGGTTAAGGGGTTCCCGTCATCATGGGGGCGGGGGGGGGGGCACTAGTTTTGACCCGGGGATGATATTCGCAATGACCAGGCTTATGGTTATGGGGGGGGGGGGCAATAACGTTTCCATGTTTTCTTGGGGGGGGGGGGAGGGGTCATAACAGCTTCTTTGCGTGCTCCCTTCCCATTCTCAATATTTTCTCTTTTACCCCCCCCCCCCCCCTTCGCCCTTTGATCGGCTGCTAGTATCTATATCATTGTCTACAATGTGTCATAGTGTCGTATCCAGCCCTTGGCCTCAGGAGGAGAAATCACCCTAGCTTATGGCAAATCTGCAATGCATGATAGTTTAGCACGAGGGGGGAGGGAGGGGGGGGGGGTGGGTGGGCGGTGTGGCTGAATTCCCCCTACTCAAATGGTCTCATGCGTTTCCAAGATAAATATTATCATTATTAATAATAATAATAATAGCTAGTTCTTATATAGCGCTATTCAGGCCCGAAGGCCCTCTTAAAGCGCTTTACAGATATATTACCCTGGTCATCGGATTCAGGCGTACCCGCACACAATGTATGCACATTCTCCACTCCCTGGGGAGCATTCCAGTCAGGCGTCATTTTTAAAAGCGCACACTTGCTAATCTAAGGACATTAGCTTTCGCATCCTACCGGGTACCCATTTAACACCTGGGTGGAGAGTGGCAAATTTAGATCAATGTCTAGCTAAAGGACATTAGTACCACGATGGGACTTGAACTGCGGACCTTGTGATCCACAGTCCGGTGACATATCCACTCGTCCACGACACCTCTATACTGAAAATTCATTACATAAACCTGTGCAGAAAACTTTCAAAAGGGGTAAATTGCCACTCCTCTCTTTCCTCTTTGTCCCTCATTTAAATACGCTAGTGGCATGTCCCTATTATTAATGTCGAATTGGTTATCAACGCATACTACTAACCTGCTCGTAATGATTTCCCAAGGGTTTTCTCTTTGCGGCCTTCTAGTAGACCACGAAATGACGGATTTATTTTTAGTTTAAAGACGGATTGTAATTCACGCAGATACCTACAGCTTTTGAAGTTCCTCTGGATTTTTTTAACTCAATCCATTGCGCATTAGTATTTTCATTAGTAATAACAATTCTTTTCTTGTATAGCGATATAACATTATAACGTCCTCATGCGCCTCTAAGGAGCTTTGAAAAGTATTGCCCTAGCTTTAGCTCCGGCAGCCGGTATCAGTGCACAGTGCATTTCAAGGAATGATCCTACCAGGTACCCAATTACCTCATATGGATGGAGTGTGGAAAATGTAGATTAACGTCTTGCCAAAGGACGTTAGTGCTTTGGGAGGGATTCGAACCCCGTACCATGTGGTTCACAGTCCGGAGAATTATCCACAGGACCACAGCACCTCTATACCAAAACAGCTTCTATTGGTAAGAAGAGGGCAAAGTGCGATTATTCATGTATCTCGTAACCAATGTGAACAATTCTCTTTTTAATAGAACATTGTCTAAAGCTATGTCCATACACTACATTTGGTCTGACAATTATGGTCAGATTTTAAAAGACTAATCCAGTTGTGCTGTCCATACGGGGTCCCCCTCCTTGGTCGTGTTTCCCAGGCATCCCTCTATACTGTCATAGCTGGTTGGGAGAGGTAGTTGTGTCACCACACGTTGCACCTGATAATGTCAGTCAGTTTGTGGAATAGATTATACGTGTGATATTCGGAGCTCCAAGACCTATAACCAGGTGGTACTCACAATATTATCTCTCTCAATACGCTTTTGATATTATTCAACGTATGGACAGGAAATAAAGAAGAAATTGCGCTGTCCATACAGCTTGTCACCGCCCAAGTGCTACGATGCTCCAGCTGTTAATAAGAGAAACATACAGCGTTGGTTTCCTAAGCTGAGGGTAACATCTTTTCCACTGTTTGATCACCTGTTCATATATAATGAGCATGGAAGACATCTTTTCTTGTATGGACACAGCTTAAGGTTGTTCAGTATTATACAAAGCTGATTCAGCTGTCAATGAGCAGACACAAAAATAGACAATGCTGATTCACTATACTGAAAAAATAGCACCCTTTCAGTATTTGGCCATCATTTGATTCGACATTTAAAGAGACGGTTTAGGTAGGCTCTTGATGAAACATAATTTTGTGTTAACTTTCTCCCTCAATGTATGTATGGGAGAATATCATAGGCCTAGTGGAATATCATAACAGAAATGTCTCTTGAAAGGATCGTTTTGAAATTTCTCTGTCATTCGTAATATGAAAAGAAATACCTGAAAAGTTTGACCAAACATTCGAGTGTAGTCCCGTGTACGTATTTCTGTGTTCAGTGCAGATGATCTTCAGCATGACTGAGTTCCTTTTTATCTTCACTTTGATGATTCCAACACTTCCCTTTACACATTAATTCATTATGTACTACACAATAAACTTTTCCCCAATTCTCGCTACCCCAAATAGCGATTCTGCCGAGATCCGGGGAAAATCCTGAAAACGCGCATTGCATTATGGGATAGCTTTTCGACATTACAGCTTCCTGTGCAGGCGCTATATTACTAGGCGCGATAGCGCAAACGTAAAACACAACGTGTATGCACCGAATATGTCGTCTGCTCGGTCTTGTTTTTTTTCGCAAATATTTCAACGTTTATTTGAACATTTCATTCGTTGTTTTTTGCGTCTTTTGACATCAGTGACGATGGTTTCCTTTTGTGAGGCTGCACAGTGCTGGGCTCATGATTCCAAGCGTAAGAACCCTGATTTTAGCGTGCGTGAAAACTCTGCACAGCGGGATGGGACTCTATACCGGAAGTTGTAGTGACGACCCGAGAGAGTGAAAATTACCTCGTCTCGCGAATTTCGAGATTTTCGTACCTATTTAGGGTAGCGAGAATTGCTTCCAGACAGTCTCCCTATGCACATGACGGACAAAGAAAGAGGACAAAATATACAGTTCCTCAGGTAGGCAAAGGAACATCCCTTCCCTGCTATTATGTAAAAATGTGTAGAACAGGTGTCACATGCAAATTCACCTGTTCTACACATTTGTACATGATAATAGCAGTGAAGGGATGTTCTTTTGTCTACCACAGCAATTGTTGAGGGTAGAATGAGGAACTGTATATTTTGTCCTCTTTCTTTGTCCGTCATGTTCATAGTGTCTACCTCACAGTATAATTGAGTGACCGGCATACTCGATTTTATCTTTAATTCTACGTCTTATGTTGACTTCTTTTTTCTCGTCTGATGACCGGAATTGACAGGGCTTCTAGGCCTGCAGTATCTTCTGCATAATGCATGACATTTCAGGCTGTCCCTTCTCTGAAACCGCAAATTCAACAAGTGTTTAAATCTGTTCTAGGGTGCTCATCATGGCATGTAAAGAGGACAGAAGAGAAGAAAAGAAAATAGAAGAGAGAAGAAGAGAATATGAGAAGAGAGAGGGGGAGAGAGAGAGAGCATGGAGAAAGAAAGAGAGAAAGAGATATAGATAGATAGAGAGAGAGAGAGAGAGAGAGAAAGAAAGATATATATATAGAGAGAGAGAGAGAGAGAGAGAGAGAGAAAGAAAGTGAGAAAGAGAGTTATATATAGAGAGAGAGGGGGGAAGAGAGATAGAGAGAGAAGAGAGAGAGAGAGAGAGAGCATGGAGAAAGAAAGAGAGAAAGAGATATAGATAGAGAGAGAGAGAGAGAGAGAGAGAAAGATATATATATATATATATATATATAAAGAGAGAGAGAGAGAGAGAAAGAGTGAGAAAGAGAGTGATATAGAGAGAGAGAGAGAGAGAGAGAGAGAAGAGAGAGAGAGATAGATAAAGAGAGAGAGTGTGGAGAAAGAGAGAGAGAGGGGGAAAGAGAGATATGGATAAAGAGAGAGTGTGGAGGGAGAGAGAGAGAGAGAGGGGAGAGAAAGAGGGAGAGAGAGAGATGTCGTGAACTTGACTTTTTAAGAAGGTATATAGCGTTAAATGTCCAGCATTCCCTTAACCTGACTGCTTGACCTCCATTTACATGACTAGAGTGAGGTGAAAGTGTTGTTTGCTGCATGGATGTTGATTTGGAGAAGGACAAGGTGCAGTATAAGGAACGTTTTATTCCAAGTATTAGAATTACCCCCCCCCCCCCCCCAGTAAAAAAATCGATCGATTCCCAGCATTTCTGCATGTTCTTGATTCAGTGTTTTGCATAATTACTGTTCGACTTAAACATTGGGGCTAAAGTATTGGATTCTGTGGTATCAAATATCGGCAATTCAAGTGACCAATGTAATGCATTTGAGAACTATAACGAAAGGAAGTACAAAATGTTTCCTTGTGTCAAAGATTATAATACCATAGTTCCATGCAGATATTTCCCCGCTAGATACTACTTTTTTGAGGCTATAGATTTATAATGCTTAGTATTACTTACAAAACCGAAATGGAGACAAACAGAATAACAGAAGGGACATTGTGTCTTACGACTGGCCACTTATAATCACAGATATTTTAAAGCATTTCAGTGCAACCGTTGTTAAAGCAAATCGACTGGTAATAATTTAGCTGGCAGCATCATATATAAATTGGGGTTTTATATTTTAGAAAGTTCATACAAAATATTTGATATACACTGTTGGTCATATAATGGTGGAATAATTATTTTCACCCTAATTTATTGAATGATTTTGACAAAGTTTTATTCCTAATAGATCTAGATAATAGTATACATTCTCAGATTTTATTGAATGATGATTGGGGAGTGTTTGTTTTGCGTGACTGCTAAAGCACATGTGTGCTACAATGCTAATCAACTAGGGGACCTACGTCCTGAAGTCATAACTGACAGTAATGGGGATTAATACCTCATAAAAGGGCACTAATATAGCACATCGACACGGTTTTGATCATGGGGGCTCACAGTAACGAGGCAATTGCTTAGCCAATGAATCATGACTGTACGCAGCGGGCGCTAGGGTACGTCGACGCCCCCACAAAAACAAAAAAAACAAAGAAAATGCAACAAATTTTCAATAATTCATTGCATGTTCCCCCAGTCCCCAACAGGAAAAATTCCTCTGTAGGGCCATGCAGTATGGTCCTAGGCATGCCCACATAGAAGATTTGTTTTATGTTGGGGGTCGGGGCAAAATGCAATGAATCATTGAAAATTTGTTGCATTTTTTTTAATTTTTTTTTTGTGAGGGCGTCGACGTACCCTAGCGCCCGCTGCGTACAGTCATGATTCATTAGCTAAGCAATGGCCTCGTTACTGTTAGCCCCAGGATCAAAACCGTATCGATGTGCTATATTAGTGCCCCTTTAAGAGGTATTACTCCCCATTACTGTCAGTTATGACTTAAGGACGTAGGTCCCCTAGTAGATTAGCATTGTAGCACACACATGCTTTAGTAGTCATGCAAAACAAACACTCCCCAATTGTCATTCAATAAAATCTGAGAATTTATACTATTATCTAGATCTATTAGGAATAAATCATTGTCAAAATCATTCAATAAATTGGGGTAAAAATAATTATTCCACCATTATGACCAATAGTGTATATTGCAATATCTTTTTTAACACTGCTTGGAAAAGAACACGACATGATATTGGGAGTATTTAGAGAAATTAATAAAAATGAGTGAGAAAGAGGATATATATATATATTTAGAGTGAGAGAGAGAGAGAGAGAGAGAGAGAGAGGAGGGGAGGGATAGAAAATGAGTTTTCAAACGAGAACAAAAAACCTTGGGTATTATAGTTTGAGATAATACTCAGGAACACATGAGTCAACATAGTTACGTTGTAATAATTCCTATCTCATGTAATCTGGAATTTATTATTCTCGGCAGAATACTTCATGGACAATCCTATATCTTCACAATATAATCTGATCATTATCCTTCCCCCATCTTGGCACTGATCGTGGATCATACACTCCCACAAGAGATGCCTTCCCGTTGCTTAGCAACCATGGAGGCGGATTGTTGGCAAGTGTCGACCATCATCTCCGATTGTAATTGATGGCTGCTTTGAAGACAAACCGCTACGAATTAGTTCTAACAGCCGAACATATCTCCTCTTGCTCGTTAAATTAAATTACGATACAATGCGCCTTTCCTTTCAGCGTGTTCAGAGAAAGGTTAATAAAGGTGCAGGGCAGGATTGACTTCTTGGTAAATATTATTATTCTAATCGTCAGTTTGCGGTGACATGTGTAATGTGAGTATTCTGGCGCGACGCGGCAGGATAAGTTACAAATCACTTTGGAAATTGATTGAAGTAAAATGTTTTTAAAGGTATCCATCGATATGAATAAATGTAGAAAAATCGGGTAAAAAAAAGTCGTTGAGAGGTTTAGAATTCCAGACGAAAGAGACAGAAAACAGTTTTCATAGAAAAAAAAGAAATAAGGAAAGGGGTTAGACGGAGGGTTTAAAAGATATTAGAGTGGACATGAGAGATAGTGAAAGAATGAGGAGTATGTAGAGAGAGAGAGAGAGAGAGAGAGAGAGAGAGAGCAAGGGAGAGAAAGTCGAAGAGATCTTGAGAAGTGAAAAAGAAAGAGAGAAATGGGAAGACCATAATTAGAATTGCTGTATTGATATTTAGTACCCTTATTAGGATTAAGTTCCCTCGATTACAAAGAAATAATACCGACATTAAAGTTTACAATATATAATAATGTATGGTAAAAGACAATTTAGGAATGGTCTACATGACCTAGCTGCCTGTGTACTGCTGTATATTTAAGGTAAAATATATATAACTTTGAATACTGTCTTGATGACATTTTTTTCCATTAAAAATCCATGCGAACACAATTATATCGGCTTACTTTGACATCTTAATCAGTTAATTACCATGATTGCGGAAGATTAGTGTAAATTATTGCCCAAACCAGCTGTCGTTTAGCAGCACTGATTTGAGACAGCAAACAGCTCATGAACCGCCGCTGAATACGCGCGCGTAATCAAGCTGAGAGATGGCGGTAATTAAATCAATTTTATGGATGTGTGCCCACACTTCAATCGAATGCACTTCTGTTACTTTAGTATTCTCTGATTCCTCTTTAAACAAAAAAAAACTTTTTAGAGGAATCCTAACATACAATCTATGGCTCTAAATGCTGTATTCTTGTATTAAGAAGAGAGGACATACAAATTTCAGTTGTGCAATTCATTCATGTATTATGTATCTCATTGAAATAATACATTGCATTTATATATTTCCTGTTAAAAATGTTTCATCTTCAGAAGAAAAGAAAAGAAAAGTTTAGGTATTTCATTCGTGTTCAATAACGCACGTTTATAACTTTTGTCTCATTTTGCTACATATTCCAAATATCGTTCAAAGAAATGCTGTTCTTTTTTTCCTGTGATATATGTGACATTGTTTAAATTGAAACTGATACTGAATACTCTAAACTTATAACATATGATTTAAGTGCCACGTGTGAGTTTACATTGAACAGTGCAAACTCAATTGGAGAGCCGTCGACGACTGAGTAAATCGAAAATGTCACGCAAATGCAGATGACATTCGTGTATTGCGCTCTGTATGCGTAAGACGGGATGCCTCTGAGAGAAAAACGACAGGGGAAGAGAGAGGGAGAGAGAGAGAGAGAGAGAGAGAGAGAGGACCGAAAAGATAGAGTAAGATAAAGAGAGATCAGGAAAAAGAAGGGAAGGGAGAGAGAGAGAGAGAAGAGAGGAAGCTGGATAGATAGATAAAAGGAAAAAAATATGGAGAGAAGACAAGGGAAGTGATTGAAAAAAGAGGGATGGAGACCGAGAGCAGAGGAAGGGAAAGAGAAAGTTTAGAATGGAATACCTAGAATAGTGAAGAGATAAGAGAGGTATAGAAAAGAACAGTTTAATAAAATGTAAAAATTTCATCATACGATGAACTTCTTCTTTTTTTTTGGGGGGGGGGGATGATTTGATATCATGCCGAAGTATATAATTATTCTCAAATTGCATTCTTTATCAGTTTTTTTTCAAAAAGCCCATAGCACCGTCAAAAGTCTAACGATTTCTGTCCACCGGTAATTTGCGATTTGACTTCATAATGTGCATGGACCTAAATACAGAAGTGGGTTAATTCAGTTTTATAACATCCATGTGGTGTGTAAGTGCTCACTATAATCAGAATGGTTTATAAATTAAAGCTCTCACTGGTGCCAGTTTCGTATGTGTGTCCACCATTTTCATGCATATAGGCTGATGCTCAAGTTCTGTAATAAATCTACCTTTTTATATTGATGAGCGTTTTGATAATGCAATCAACTTTGTGAGCGGCTAGGTAAAATGTTCATAAAAGCTCTCCTTTTCCCTTTTGTCGTCGAGTTCATGATTCTCTTTCCAATCTTTATTTTTCCTCCTTTTCTTTCCCATTTTCTATCTCTATGTTACGCTTGTTCCCCTCATTCTAATTACAGTTTATTGGTATAATTTTTGTGCACCCAATGCTTTAAGATTTTTCTCTTAAATCATGATCACCCTGTCTACTTACAAGAATATATCTCTAAGTAATATCTGTCTACGTCTATATTTTTGTCACTTTCTCCCTCTTTCTGCGCCCCTTCTATTTATCTCCCTCTCATTGGTCACCCTCTCTGTACGTATGCTTCTCTCTTCATCTAATTCCTATTGTTTGTTGTCATTAACAGTTTACTGAATATCTTTCTCGTTCTTTTTTATCAGTCCATGCTCTTCTCCCAATATCGGTTTATGTCCTTCTCCTCATAATTTTGTATCTCTCACAATAACATTAGCATCGCGAAGCAAAAGTTGAACATAGTAGTGTTTACTTCAACGAACGGAAACGATTTATGATTTTTGTTCATTCACCCTCTTAGTAGTGTTTTCTCTTTTGAAATATATTTCCATTTTCTTAGTCGTTTTCTTCCTCCCCCTTTCTCATTGCATCTATCCTATACATTCTCACTTTGTATTCTTCTTCCTAAAACATCTCTCTCTCCCTCCCCCTCTCTCTCTCTCTCTCTCTCTCTCTCTCTCTCTATCTCTCTATCTATCTCTCTGTTTCTCTACCTCTTTCCCTATCTCCTATCCCTCTATCCCCTTCTCCTTCTCTCCTTTCTCTCTCTATCCCACTCTCTACCCCTCTCCCTCTCTCCACTATTTCCCATTGTTTGTTTATCACAATACGGAATACATGTATCTTTCTCCTCTTTATTTCTCAGTCTATTCTCTTCTCCTCTTCCTCCTCTCTGTCTCTCCGACTCTAACATTAGTATCACGAAGCAAACACGAACATAGTGGAGATCGCTTCACCGAACGATTCATCCAGTCGCTAGAATTGATTCGATTATTCTCCACGCAACTCGTTTCCAAGGTTTCTAACTCGCTCAAGATCATCCTCTCAAGATTTGAGCTTGTCTCCATCAAATACTAACCACCTTGTTCAGACAAGCAGATTTCCTCGTATATGATAAAGGAGCTATCTTTTATTTCTTTTTTACAAGTCTGTATGTCGTAAAAATAACGTAACGCCGCATAACGAAATGTCGTATGGCGAAACGTATATATAGCGCAACGTGTCGTTACATCGAATAGCGAGACATTGAATAACGAAAGGTACAACGAATCGTAGCTAAACATTATTTTACCAAACGTCTCATAACGAAGCGTTGTAGCACGATTCGTGTGACGAAACGTCGTAACGAAACGTCGCAAAATGAAACAACGCATAGCATGACGGATGTTGAGCATCTATTCAATCAAAATGTTGATAGAGCATGCACCTCCACATGATCAAACGTGAACGTCGTATTGTACGTGTCATACTGACGAACCGACCGATTTGGGGTCATTTAGGGGGAAATGTAATTTATTTATTTGGTCTGTAGTCGGTCTGGTGTCTGTCTGGTTAGGATGACTGGATATGATTAGTCAGCGTCGTTGACACTGACACTATTATAAGCGCTGTTCAACTGACCTCTTCAAAACTGTTTTTTTTTAAATAATAATAATTTTGTTATTCAATGTTTCTCTACGTGTTTTACGCCCCTATCGGTCAGTGATGACTTTCTAAGACGTTTCATAATCTGAGTTTCGCATGAAGCTCTTTCGGTGAGAACAGGTATAATTCGATAGGCAGCCGAACTCCGAGAAAACAGGTAGAGAAAAGACGCAAGGTCCCTGACGTACATCTGGGTAATTATCTCCTTCGAATCCGCGTCGTTTTCTCGCTCCTACCAGGACCACTCCCCCTAATTCCATTCCCTGGATAATAGATTCGAACTTGGGGTATTGTTTGTACGGTTTACTAGAGAGATGGTGATGTTGTGCTGAAATCATTATGAAGGAGGGATTAGACCGCCATGACGACGCCAATGATTTTCATTTCAGAATAACAAGATGTATCAATTTTTACTCTCTCTTTCACTTCCTCTGTCAATCACTCCACTCTCTCTCTCTCTCTCTCTCTCTGTCTCTCTCTGTCTCTCTGTCTCCGTCTCTGTCTCTGTCTATCTGTGTGTGTGCGTGTGTGTGTGTGTGTGTGTCTCTCTCTCTCTCTCTCTCTATCTCTCTCTCTCCCTCTCTCTCACACACACGCAATACAATTTCCCCCTCTCTTTTACTCTCTTTCTTTCACCATCTCATATAGTATATTTATGTAAATCTGTCTCTGCCTAAATCCCACTCTTTCTGTTTTCATTTTGTTCCCCCTCTTCCTCTTGTTCTGTCTTTACCCCTCTCTCTGTCTTTGTTATAGACAAAAATGGATTCGATCTTGAGTACTCGTTGTTGTTGTTGTTGTTGTTTTTAAGCTCGAGGCATGTGTTGACCGATGTTTACACATGCGTCGAGCTTTAAAAAAAATTCGCTTCCTTCTAAAACTATGAATTGCAACATTTAATCGAGAAGGAAATGCATGTTAACAAAATTTAAAAACACTCTCCTTCTCTCGCTCTCTCTCTCTCTCTCTCTCTCTCTTTCCCCTCTCTCTCTCTCTCTCTCTCTCTCTTTCTCTTTCTCTCTCCCTCCTATCTCTTTCTGTCCGTGCCTCTTCTTATTTTTCTCTCTGCAATCTTGTCATATAACAAGCTCAAACGTGATCCGAACGGCTGAAGTTTATATCCCTTGTTAACCCTCCCGGGAAATTTGCAAATCAATATCGCTACCCTATTATAATCACAGGTATCCATGGAGTATGAACGCGGTATTGACGTAAAGGCTCAAATGCGTTTTTTTTAGTGGATAATTGGAACCAGCCTATATCACCGTCCAACTTTGGTATCAAGGAATATAGGCGCAAAAAAGAGGAAAATGATGATGATGGTGAGTGAGAGTTGGGGTTATAGAATGATATAGAGGGAGAAAGAGAGGGGGTGGACAGAGAGAAAGGGTGGAAGATGGGAGAGAAGGTAGAATTAAGAGAGAGAGAGAGAGAGAAGGGGATGACAAGAGAAAGATGGAGAGGGGAGAGTAAAGACGAGAGAAGTTGAAGAGGAGGTTCCTATTCATAGTTAGTACGATCATCACAATTCTACTTGTTTGACGTAAACAACAATTTAACCCGACTCTGGGCTTATTAACGTCATCTTTCGTCATTTTAAGTAAATGCAGTGATAGAAAAATGCCCTACCGGTATATTACAAACGATATAGATTGTCTTTATTTAGACAAGTGTATGCCATGCTGATGACCCAATTACATTTTATTTTACATTCAAATACTAGCTGCATGACCTTTGAAGCTTGAAAGTTTCTCAATGGGAAACAGCGACACTAATCATCTTCCAAGCTGTGTATCAATGACAATGTTAATTCCTGTATAACACGCATAAGATTTTTTTAGTAGCTTTCGAACAAGAAATTTAGTTGAGGCCTAAAATAATATAAGTTGCAGGTCTGTATCTAACCTCCAACACTCCCTCTGATCTAATAGGCGGACTCGGGGACAAAAGGTACATGGGGCATACCCCCCTCCCCCAATGGCCAAAATACCTATACAACATAACATGAAAAAACAAAATAGGAGACTATCCCCTCCCCTCTCAGTAAAAGAACGCTGGATCCGCCATTTTGATTATCTCTCTCCTTCGCTTGTTCTGTCTGTCTGTCATACCAGGGAGTTGGGATTGTGTTCATATACTGTGGTAGAGCATGGAGTAGGTCCATGCATGGGTAGGGTAGGGTAGATCAACACACACCGACACATCATCATACCCTATTATCAACCAGCTGGTCGTGCTTAGGTTATCAAAATATGATGCAGACGACGATCTGTCTTTCTATTATTCATCACCATAGTAACATAAACCTTCAGCACTACGTCAAGGTCACGTGATTCTCGCTGGAATACTTTGCTTAATGCATCTATTATGAGGCATGCCTGGGAGTGGATAGAGGCGAAATGTGTAATATATCGCATCGCATACTGTCATGCTTTTAGCTTGGGTTATCGAAACATCACGGAATTCCAACTATCATTATGATAGAGATGCGTCGATCAATGCGTGTGTACGTACTCACTACCATTATCGGTATCATCACGTAGAAGTGCACTATACGTGTGCTGTCTTCTTCTTTTTTAAACTGCGTTAGGTTATTCACAAACAGTTATTCAATTCTGGTTTGATGTAAGATTTATTCAAGCTGTAATGCCTATCTTCCGAAGATGTTAACATTGTTAAAGTGTATGTTTTGCTTTAATTAAAGTATTGCTGTAATGATGATAAATAGGATGTTCAATGAAGCTTTATGACGTGGTGCCCCCATGGCTTTGACGGGATTAATGAAGGTTTTAAATCTTATTTTACTATCTATAGTAGATGTAAACATGGTAAATAATTTCCTCTGGTATTTCAGAAATGAATTAATCAAATTTTCTTCTGAGAAGTATAGACTGATGTGTAGGTAAAATAATGTGAATGTTCTCTTTTAGAACCTAAAGAATTCATGTTTGGAATGTCATCGGAATGTTCGCACATATCTAAAGGTGATCGATACACAAGGCTACAGGGCGATCGTGTTTCAAGCAATATCAGATCATTATTACTCCTGTCCACAGTATAACTGTGCTGTCGTCAGATTTCTAGATTTGACGTCTTTTCATTATTTATTGATCATATACACTGTCTCGCGTATCTGAGCAACTCGCAGTACGTAGGCGTCAATTCCGTCTTTACAGAAGGGTGAGAAAGTTCGGAGTATGAAAGAGGTATGTTGTTTACAATGGGCTGTACTCAAGTGGCCATGTAACCATCGACTCTACAAAAGTATTGGAAGACAAAAAGACCAACCTTGCCACTTCTACTTCAGGATTATATTAGAAGCGGTTGCTATGGCAACGTCACTGGTATAACGCTAGAGAAGAGAGTGAGTACGCGGTAAATGACTGAGAACAAAAACCATGGAAATACAATAGCGGTAATGTTCTTCTCGTCCGTCGCAAATTGTGATGCAATATTTGTCTTGCCAACATAGACAGTCTAAGATTGAGCAGAAAGTGTCAGATTTGCAAAAATTGATGCTGATAAAAGTTGTATTCTGTTCTATTTCCGGGATAAATAATTGTGACCAGTCTTCATCCAGCTCTACACAATATGTCTTATATATTATGGTTAAAACATTCATTTTTAAAACAATGCCAAAAGTTCCCTTCTTAAATAAACAACAAATAATAAGTTTTGCTTTCCCCGGTTCTCTCACCTCTTTCAATGCACATTAAAGTTTTAAAAGAAAAGTCGCCTTGAATTTCTTACGGATTATGTTAATCGTATTATTCTTGATATCAAATTTTGTGAAAAAACTAGGAAAATCAATAGCTGCTGACAAGGCAAAAATATGAGAATATTATACTCTTCAATTTTACTCCAATTAGGAAAAAGAATGCAGTCCTTTCTAATTATAGGACTTTACATTAACTTAAAACAAGGCAGCATGATTATGAGAAGCATTTTTCGTTTTTAACTCAGGCCTTTTTAAAAATCTTTTAAAAGTCTCACCCTAAGAGACCGATACCAGACCGATACTAAACCAATACCTGACCGACCGAACAAACTTACATTACCTACTACAAAAAAAAGGAAAAAACCCGAATGACAATGATTCATCGCTCAGGAGTGACGCTTCGATGTGAGACATTTTCTGACAAATCAGTCGTCTATGTTAGGACCTAAACGATGATCCAATTATTTATAACATGTTTCGAAACGTCAAGATGAGCACAATACTACCACTTGTATACTTCCAAATCTGTATCGAAAATCAGCATCAACATTTAATGGATAGGAAATATGTACGTAATGCATTTGTGTTATGACACGTTTGAAACACCCTCCTTATCTTAACAAAACTGAGCAATGTTTTGCCACCGCTAGTGCGTAAATCTCCAATTTACAAGTTAATAAAGATGGAAATTTGTGCTCCAGGTCGAGCTTTGTCGTGCGACTATCAATTTGTTGAGATCCATCTAGCTAAACTAGCGCAGCATTTGATCGGATCTTTTTGGATGGTTGAGATGGGGGAGCCACCTGCGCGACCTTCTCTCTTGTTTAGATTAATTAAAATCTTGTCGTACTTCACGCATGCTTCACCGATTCAGACGACAGCATAAGATGAAAATTATATACGCGCCAAAAAGTGGACCCCTATGGAAAAACAGCACGAAAAGGGTGTTTCATCCTACAAGTGGTGAATGAAACATCTCTTCCCTATTCAGAAACGTTCTTCTTGAGAAAACCGTTTTATGGCACGTTCATGCCGACGATTCTGATTCATAGAATTGTAACTGGATAAATATTTTCGATTCAGAACTTTAAGATGACTTGGTTTTGATGGTATATCTGAAGCTGAATGTGCTTCATGAAGGGGGAGGGGGGGGGGGGATTAAACTTATGTTTATGATTAAACACCCCTTGTCCCTATCCTTCTCTTAAATGTCTTACATTATATATTTTTCTCTTTACAACCCTCTCTCTCTCTCTCTTTCTTTTACTTCCTCTCACTCTCCTTACATCTCTTTCAATCTCCCCGTTTCACTATCTCACTTCTTTTACCTAATCAATACTCTCTCTCTCTCTCTCTCCCTCCTTTCTTGTACCCCCTATCTCTTTGTCTATCCGTGCCTCTCTTCCGCTATAAAATTGTTTCCTCAACCTTCTGAAAGCATTCAGAGGAAACATAATATTTGTCGTCTTTGTATAAATTAGATTTAACCATTTCTCTTATTGATATCAGCACGCATTGCAAAGCTTAAAATGTCATTGCGATCGGGTAACCTAAATGAAAATAACTTCCGGACTTGTATACAGCCGTATATCGTGATTTTGTTCGAATTTCAAAATGTCCGCATAAAAGAAAAAATAGGGCACCTCGACGCCACCTGCAGCACCTGTTATGTGTCACCAAATCCTCAGATTTAGAGAATGTCTCATGCTTGCACGGAGAGAACGTGTACTTTCAAGAAACATTCGCAACTTGAGGGGAAGGACACATGAGATGAATGGGTGCGTGCATTTACTGAACTGATAAGTAATGCAATGCCATCACGAGCGAGTCTATAAATACAACGAACTTCTCACGTGTTTTGCGCTTAGATAACCCATTGAGAGCAAAACTTGATTATTTTAAAGGAACATAATCTTGGGTTCTTTTAAAGAATCTCAATTCGGGGTTCTCATGGGATTTTGACAACATTCATGCAGTAACGGACGATGTCAATCATTGGAAGTGGGCTTCAGTGTAATGAATTCTTTACCTTACAATGTAAAATGCAGTTCAACTCAATGAAAATCGAATATTCATGTAAACAGTTATTGTTCAAACGCATGATGTACACTGAGTAGATTTTCTGTACAATGCTCTTTCTGTGGTGTGTGCTGGTGTGTCCGTGTTCATTGTGAAGGAATGAAGTTGGTGTATGTTTGTTCTAATTATTTGTACACTACTTTATTATAATTTGCTTGTTTGTTTATTTATGTACAGGGCCCCATTCTTACAAGCTTTGCTTATCTTGGGGTCCTTCCAATTTTGCTGTTAATTTTTTTAATGTATTGTTTACTTTGAATTTTAATGGAAAATAAATTGAATTGAATTGAAGGAGAGATATTCAATAATGCGTACGAAGATTTCAAAAGAACTGACCCGCAAAGATAATCTATCGTCATTATTTCCACACCCCCTAACAAAAGTAAACCCTTTCCGACCTCTCGATCGCCAAGCCCTAGAGCTTCCAAATACGACGATGTCCGACGAGTGCTTGCTGTGTGTGAGATCTCTATAGAAGCCAATAGTTGAAAATTCTATGGTGCTCGGTTCGATGAAACTATTACGCTCTGTATAATTATGAAAGCTCCCTAAAGTCTGCCTTTAATACCAGGCCTTCTTATTGGATATTGCTATATCTTTCTCTAGTGCTATATACAGGAAATTTGTATGTAAAAAAAATGCAAGTTTGGTGTTTTGTTTTTAAATGATGTCTATAACTCAATTTCGGCGAGACAATATTATCCAATAATCCAAGGATTTTTGTTGGGTATCCTTCAAGTTAATCTTTAGTAAATGTGAGAGGAAATGGGTTTAAATAGTTCTACTATCAAGGAGTTTCGGAATGTTGTTTCGACTCGAAATATATTATAAATATATAATAAATACTCTGCAAATAGCTTTACTCATTACACCAGATTCCACCACCCCCCTTTTAGTGACTATGTTTAAGTAATGCAAAGTTTTGGGAAATATGAAAATTGGATGGATAGTATATTTTTTCTTTACAATTTTGATATATTTGGATGCCCCTGTGGACGAAATATAAGCACTAAAAAAATTGACCCCTAAAACACTTCTGCTTTTGAGAAACTGAATAATCAAAAATGTACCGGTGCTCCCGGTAAATTTCAAATATTTCAAATAGCGCGTATGGCAATTCCATGGTAGTATAAGATATATAATTTCCGAACGGTAATAGAAAATCGGCCAATTGTACTCAAGAATATTGTTTTAAGGCTAAAGTAATATCAGTATTGAGAGGGCGCTATAAAGAGTTTATTATTTACAATTTCATCACTTTGGACTTGATTTCAAACCGCGACAACGATCATTGAATATCGTAAAATTGCATATTATGCTTCCAATATGTTCATTTGAACCAAATTCATAACCCCATACCGAAACTTTGTATTACCTTTAATATATATATTCATTCATACCCAACTCTTTATATTAATAATTACCACTTATGTTATTCCAAAACTTTTTAGCTCACAAATCTATGTGTTATACCGACCCGGATATGGAACTTACTGTGGAACTCACAGTTTTCTCTATTCATTCAAGACAGCCGCAAAAGTCCCACCTCCTTAAGCAGTATGGTGACTCTTGGCGCAAATTAAATGAGTT
>JAVYIG010004552.1:0-158601 GCA_035222895.1 Strongylocentrotus droebachiensis | reverse complement strand
GATTACTTTGCTGTTCCATGCAATACATGTATGTACCAACATGCCTGTCAGAACTTTTTTCTTCTTCAAGAGATTTTAAAGCAATAGTGGTATTCCTTTTAAGCACCCAAATAAGGCAAACAATACAACAGCATAAGATGAACATGGAAATGAAGAAAGGGTTCACTAAAAAGAATGGCCAGTATTTCAGAGTTACAAAGGAAGTAATGGTTACCTGGAGAAGCCATCCTCATAGGTAGCAGAGGCCTCTAGAGCATGGAAGTCTAAAACAGGACTACCACAGATGAGAAGCTCTATCTCTGAAGGTTGGAACAGCTGCAGGGCTGAACCTCCACATACGCTGTGAAAACCACTGGCAAAGGCCTGATGGAATAAACAAACCTTCTAAAATGAGTCTGTAAATATTTTCTGTGAAATCGGTTGCAAGAAAATTATGCTTGTTCTAAAAAGAAGAAAACTACTGTTTTAAGCATTTAGAATCCAGAATGGTATGATTACTTTGCTGTTCCATGCAATACATGTATGTACCAACATGCCTGTCAGAACTTTTTTCTTCTTCAAGAGATTTTAAAGCAATAGTGGTATTCCTTTTAAGCACCCAAATAAGGCAAACAATACAACAGCATAAGATGAACATGGAAATGAAGAAAGGGTTCACTAAAAAGAATGGCCAGTATTTCAGAGTTACAAAGGAAGTAATGGTTACCTGGAGAAGCCATCCTCATAGGTAGCAGAGGCCTCTAGAGCATGGAAGTCTAAAACAGGACTACCACAGATGAGAAGCTCTATCTCTGAAGGTTGGAACAGCTGCAGGGCTGAACCTCCACATACGCTGTGAAAACCACTGGCAAAGGCCTGATGGAATAAACAAACCTTCTAAAATGAGTCTGTAAATATTTTCTGTGAAATCGGTTGCAAGAAAATTATGCTTGTTCTAAAAATAAGAAAACTACTGTTTTAAGCATTTAGAATCCAGAATGGTATGATTACTTTGCTGTTCCATGCAATACATGTATGTACCAACATGCCTGTCAGAACTTTTTTCTTCTTCAAGAGATTTTAAAGCAATAGTGGTATTCCTTTTAAGCACCCAAATAAGGCAAACAATACAACAGCATAAGATGAACATGGAAATGAAGAAAGGGTTCACTAAAAAGAATGGCCAGTATTTCAGAGTTACAAAGGAAGTAATGGTTACCTGGAGAAGCCATCCTCATAGGTAGCAGAGGCCTCTAGAGCATGGAAGTCTAAAACAGGACTACCACAGATGAGAAGCTCTATCTCTGAAGGTTGGAACAGCTGCAGCTGTTCCAACCTTCACATACGCTGTGAAAACCACTGGCAAAGGCCTGATGGAATAAACAAACCTTCTAAAATGAGTCTGTAAATATTTTCTGTGAAATCGGTTGCAAGAAAATTATGCTTGTTCTAAAAATAAGAAAACTACTGTTTTAAGCATTTAGAATCCAGAATGGTATGATTACTTTGCTGTTCCATGCAATACATGTATGTACCAACATGCCTGTCAGAACTTTTTTCTTCTTCAAGAGATTTTAAAGCAATAGTGGTATTCCTTTTAAGCACCCAAATAAGGCAAACAATACAACAGCATGAGATGAACATGGAAATGAAGAAAGGGTTCACTAAAAAGAATGGCCAGTATTTCAGAGTTACAAAGGAAGTAATGGTTACCTGGAGAAGCCATCCTCATAGGTAGCAGAGGCCTCTAGAGCATGGAAGTCTAAAACAGGACTACCACAGATGAGAAGCTCTATCTCTGAAGGTTGGAACAGCTGCAGGGCTGAACCTCCACATACGCTGTGAAAACCACTGGCAAAGGCCTGATGGAATAAACAAACCTTCTAAAATGAGTCTGTAAATATTTTCTGTGAAATCGGTTGCAAGAAAATTATGCTTGTTCTAAAAATAAGAAAACTACTGTTTTAAGCATTTAGAATCCAGAATGGTATGATTACTTTGCTGTTCCATGCAATACATGTATGTACCAACATGCCTGTCAGAACTTTTTTCTTCTTCAAGAGATTTTAAAGCAATAGTGGTATTCCTTTTAAGCACCCAAATAAGGCAAACAATACAACAGCATAAGATGAACATGGAAATGAAGAAAGGGTTCACTAAAAAGAATGGCCAGTATTTCAGAGTTACAAAGGAAGTAATGGTTACCTGGAGAAGCCATCCTCATAGGTAGCAGAGGCCTCTAGAGCATGGAAGTCTAAAACAGGACTACCACAGATGAGAAGCTCTATCTCTGAAGGTTGGAACAGCTGCAGGGCTGAACCTCCACATACGCTGTGAAAACCACTGGCAAAGGCCTGATGGAATAAACAAACCTTCTAAAATGAGTCTGTAAATATTTTCTGTGAAATCGGTTGCAAGAAAATTATGCTTGTTCTAAAAAGAAGAAAACTACTGTTTTAAGCATTTAGAATCCAGAATGGTATGATTACTTTGCTGTTCCATGCAATACATGTATGTACCAACATGCCTGTCAGAACTTTTTTCTTCTTCAAGAGATTTTAAAGCAATAGTGGTATTCCTTTTAAGCACCCAAATAAGGCAAACAATACAACAGCATAAGATGAACATGGAAATGAAGAAAGGGTTCACTAAAAAGAATGGCCAGTATTTCAGAGTTACAAAGGAAGTAATGGTTACCTGGAGAAGCCATCCTCATAGGTAGCAGAGGCCTCTAGAGCATGGAAGTCTAAAACAGGACTACCACAGATGAGAAGCTCTATCTCTGAAGGTTGGAACAGCTGCAGGGCTGAACCTCCACATACGCTGTGAAAACCACTGGCAAAGGCCTGATGGAATAAACAAACCTTCTAAAATGAGTCTGTAAATATTTTCTGTGAAATCGGTTGCAAGAAAATTATGCTTGTTCTAAAAATAAGAAAACTACTGTTTTAAGCATTTAGAATCCAGAATGGTATGATTACTTTGCTGTTCCATGCAATACATGTATGTACCAACATGCCTGTCAGAACTTTTTTCTTCTTCAAGAGATTTTAAAGCAATAGTGGTATTCCTTTAAAGCACCCAAATAAGGCAAACAATACAACAGCATAAGATGAACATGGAAATGAAGAAAGGGTTCACTAAAAAGAATGGCCAGTATTTCAGAGTTACAAAGGAAGTAATGGTTACCTGGAGAAGCCATCCTCATAGGTAGCAGAGGCCTCTAGAGCATGGAAGTCTAAAACAGGACTACCACAGATGAGAAGCTCTATCTCTGAAGGTTGGAACAGCTGCAGGGCTGAACCTCCACATACGCTGTGAAAACCACTGGCAAAGGCCTGATGGAATAAACAAACCTTCTAAAATGAGTCTGTAAATATTTTCTGTGAAATCGGTTGCAAGAAAATTATGCTTGTTCTAAAAATAAGAAAACTACTGTTTTAAGCATTTAGAATCCAGAATGGTATGATTACTTTGCTGTTCCATGCAATACATGTATGTACCAACATGCCTGTCAGAACTTTTTTCTTCTTCAAGAGATTTTAAAGCAATAGTGGTATTCCTTTTAAGCACCCAAATAAGGCAAACAATACAACAGCATAAGATGAACATGGAAATGAAGAAAGGGTTCACTAAAAAGAATGGCCAGTATTTCAGAGTTACAAAGGAAGTAATGGTTACCTGGAGAAGCCATCCTCATAGGTAGCAGAGGCCTCTAGAGCATGGAAGTCTAAAACAGGACTACCACAGATGAGAAGCTCTATCTCTGAAGGTTGGAACAGCTGCAGGGCTGAACCTCCACATACGCTGTGAAAACCACTGGCAAAGGCCTAATGGAATAAACAAACCTTCTAAAATGAGTCTGTAAATATTTTCTGTGAAATCGGTTGCAAGAAAATTATGCTTGTTCTAAAAATAAGAAAACTACTGTTTTAAGCATTTAGAATCCAGAATGGTATGATTACTTTGCTGTTCCATGCAATACATGTATGTACCAACATGCCTGTCAGAACTTTTTTCTTCTTCAAGAGATTTTAAAGCAATAGTGGTATTCCTTTTAAGCACCCAAATAAGGCAAACAATACAACAGCATAAGATGAACATGGAAATGAAGAAAGGGTTCACTAAAAAGAATGGCCAGTATTTCAGAGTTACAAAGGAAGTAATGGTTACCTGGAGAAGCCATCCTCATAGGTAGCAGAGGCCTCTAGAGCATGGAAGTCTAAAACAGGACTACCACAGATGAGAAGCTCTATCTCTGAAGGTTGGAACAGCTGCAGGGCTGAACCTCCACATACGCTGTGAAAACCACTGGCAAAGGCCTGATGGAATAAACAAACCTTCTAAAATGAGTCTGTAAATATTTTCTGTGAAATCGGTTGCAAGAAAATTATGCTTGTTCTAAAAATAAGAAAACTACTGTTTTAAGCATTTAGAATCCAGAATGGTATGATTACTTTGCTGTTCCATGCAATACATGTATGTACCAACATGCCTGTCAGAACTTTTTTCTTCTTCAAGAGATTTTAAAGCAATAGTGGTATTTCTTTAAAGCACCCAAATAAGGCAAACAATACAACAGCATAAGATGAACATGGAAATGAAGAAAGGGTTCACTAAAAAGAATGGCCAGTATTTCAGAGTTACAAAGGAAGTAATGGTTACCTGGAGAAGCCATCCTCATAGGTAGCAGAGGCCTCTAGAGCATGGAAGTCTAAAACAGGACTACCACAGATGAGAAGCTCTATCTCTGAAGGTTGGAACAGCTGCAGGGCTGAACCTCCACATACGCTGTGAAAACCACTGGCAAAGGCCTGATGGAATAAACAAACCTTCTAAAATGAGTCTGTAAATATTTTCTGTGAAATCGGTTGCAAGAAAATTATGCTTGTTCTAAAAATAAGAAAACTACTGTTTTAAGCATTTAGAATCCAGAATGGTATGATTACTTTGCTGTTCCATGCAATACATGTATGTACCAACATGCCTGTCAGAACTTTTTTCTTCTTCAAGAGATTTTAAAGCAATAGTGGTATTCCTTTTAAGCACCCAAATAAGGCAAACAATACAACAGCATAAGATGAACATGGAAATGAAGAAAGGGTTCACTAAAAAGAATGGCCAGTATTTCAGAGTTACAAAGGAAGTAATGGTTACCTGGAGAAGCCATCCTCATAGGTAGCAGAGGCCTCTAGAGCATGGAAGTCTAAAACAGGACTACCACAGATGAGAAGCTCTATCTCTGAAGGTTGGAACAGCTGCAGGGCTGAACCTCCACATACGCTGTGAAAACCACTGGCAAAGGCCTGATGGAATAAACAAACCTTCTAAAATGAGTCTGTAAATATTTTCTGTGAAATCGGTTGCAAGAAAATTATGCTTGTTCTAAAAATAAGAAAACTACTGTTTTAAGCATTTAGAATCCAGAATGGTATGATTACTTTGCTGTTCCATGCAATACATGTATGTACCAACATGCCTGTCAGAACTTTTTTCTTCTTCAAGAGATTTTAAAGCAATAGTGGTATTCCTTTTAAGCACCCAAATAAGGCAAACAATACAACAGCATAAGATGAACATGGAAATGAAGAAAGGGTTCACTAAAAAGAATGGCCAGTATTTCAGAGTTACAAAGGAAGTAATGGTTACCTGGAGAAGCCATCCTCATAGGTAGCAGAGGCCTCTAGAGCATGGAAGTCTAAAACAGGACTACCACAGATGAGAAGCTCTATCTCTGAAGGTTGGAACAGCTGCAGGGCTGAACCTCCACATACGCTGTGAAAACCACTGGCAAAGGCCTAATGGAATAAACAAACCTTCTAAAATGAGTCTGTAAATATTTTCTGTGAAATCGGTTGCAAGAAAATTATGCTTGTTCTAAAAATAAGAAAACTACTGTTTTAAGCATTTAGAATCCAGAATGGTATGATTACTTTGCTGTTCCATGCAATACATGTATGTACCAACATGCCTGTCAGAACTTTTTTCTTCTTCAAGAGATTTTAAAGCAATAGTGGTATTCCTTTTAAGCACCCAAATAAGGCAAACAATACAACAGCATAAGATGAACATGGAAATGAAGAAAGGGTTCACTAAAAAGAATGGCCAGTATTTCAGAGTTACAAAGGAAGTAATGGTTACCTGGAGAAGCCATCCTCATAGGTAGCAGAGGCCTCTAGAGCATGGAAGTCTAAAACAGGACTACCACAGATGAGAAGCTCTATCTCTGAAGGTTGGAACAGCTGCAGGGCTGAACCTCCACATACGCTGTGAAAACCACTGGCAAAGGCCTGATGGAATAAACAAACCTTCTAAAATGAGTCTGTAAATATTTTCTGTGAAATCGGTTGCAAGAAAATTATGCTTGTTCTAAAAATAAGAAAACTACTGTTTTAAGCATTTAGAATCCAGAATGGTATGATTACTTTGCTGTTCCATGCAATACATGTATGTACCAACATGCCTGTCAGAACTTTTTTCTTCTTCAAGAGATTTTAAAGCAATAGTGGTATTTCCTTTAAAGCACCCAAATAAGGCAAACAATACAACAGCATAAGATGAACATGGAAATGAAGAAAGGGTTCACTAAAAAGAATGGCCAGTATTTCAGAGTTACAAAGGAAGTAATGGTTACCTGGAGAAGCCATCCTCATAGGTAGCAGAGGCCTCTAGAGCATGGAAGTCTAAAACAGGACTACCACAGATGAGAAGCTCTATCTCTGAAGGTTGGAACAGCTGCAGGGCTGAACCTCCACATACGCTGTGAAAACCACTGGCAAAGGCCTGATGGAATAAACAAACCTTCTAAAATGAGTCTGTAAATATTTTCTGTGAAATCGGTTGCAAGAAAATTATGCTTGTTCTAAAAATAAGAAAACTACTGTTTTAAGCATTTAGAATCCAGAATGGTATGATTACTTTGCTGTTCCATGCAATACATGTATGTACCAACATGCCTGTCAGAACTTTTTTCTTCTTCAAGAGATTTTAAAGCAATAGTGGTATTCCTTTTAAGCACCCAAATAAGGCAAACAATACAACAGCATAAGATGAACATGGAAATGAAGAAAGGGTTCACTAAAAAGAATGGCCAGTATTTCAGAGTTACAAAGGAAGTAATGGTTACCTGGAGAAGCCATCCTCATAGGTAGCAGAGGCCTCTAGAGCATGGAAGTCTAAAACAGGACTACCACAGATGAGAAGCTCTATCTCTGAAGGTTGGAACAGCTGCAGGGCTGAACCTCCACATACGCTGTGAAAACCACTGGCAAAGGCCTGATGGAATAAACAAACCTTCTAAAATGAGTCTGTAAATATTTTCTGTGAAATCGGTTGCAAGAAAATTATGCTTGTTCTAAAAATAAGAAAACTACTGTTTTAAGCATTTAGAATCCAGAATGGTATGATTACTTTGCTGTTCCATGCAATACATGTATGTACCAACATGCCTGTCAGAACTTTTTTCTTCTTCAAGAGATTTTAAAGCAATAGTGGTATTCCTTTTAAGCACCCAAATAAGGCAAACAATACAACAGCATAAGATGAACATGGAAATGAAGAAAGGGTTCACTAAAAAGAATGGCCAGTATTTCAGAGTTACAAAGGAAGTAATGGTTACCTGGAGAAGCCATCCTCATAGGTAGCAGAGGCCTCTAGAGCATGGAAGTCTAAAACAGGACTACCACAGATGAGAAGCTCTATCTCTGAAGGTTGGAACAGCTGCAGGGCTGAACCTCCACATACGCTGTGAAAACCACTGGCAAAGGCCTGATGGAATAAACAAACCTTCTAAAATGAGTCTGTAAATATTTTCTGTGAAATCGGTTGCAAGAAAATTATGCTTGTTCTAAAAATAAGAAAACTACTGTTTTAAGCATTTAGAATCCAGAATGGTATGATTACTTTGCTGTTCCATGCAATACATGTATGTACCAACATGCCTGTCAGAACTTTTTTCTTCTTCAAGAGATTTTAAAGCAATAGTGGTATTCCTTTTAAGCACCCAAATAAGGCAAACAATACAACAGCATAAGATGAACATGGAAACGAAGAAAGGGTTCACTAAAAAGAATGGCCAGTATTTCAGAGTTACAAAGGAAGTAATGGTTACCTGGAGAAGCCATCCTCATAGGTAGCAGAGGCCTCTAGAGCATGGAAGTCTAAAACAGGACTACCACAGATGAGAAGCTCTATCTCTGAAGGTTGGAACAGCTGCAGGGCTGAACCTCCACATACGCTGTGAAAACCACTGGCAAAGGCCTGATGGAATAAACAAACCTTCTAAAATGAGTCTGTAAATATTTTCTGTGAAATCGGTTGCAAGAAAATTATGCTTGTTCTAAAAATAAGAAAACTACTGTTTTAAGCATTTAGAATCCAGAATGGTATGATTACTTTGCTGTTCCATGCAATACATGTATGTACCAACATGCCTGTCAGAACTTTTTTCTTCTTCAAGAGATTTTAAAGCAATAGTGGTATTCCTTTAAAGCACCCAAATAAGGCAAACAATACAACAGCATAAGATGAACATGGAAATGAAGAAAGGGTTCACTAAAAAGAATGGCCAGTATTTCAGAGTTACAAAGGAAGTAATGGTTACCTGGAGAAGCCATCCTCATAGGTAGCAGAGGCCTCTAGAGCATGGAAGTCTAAAACAGGACTACCACAGATGAGAAGCTCTATCTCTGAAGGTTGGAACAGCTGCAGGGCTGAACCTCCACATACGCTGTGAAAACCACTGGCAAAGGCCTGATGGAATAAACAAACCTTCTAAAATGAGTCTGTAAATATTTTCTGTGAAATCGGTTGCAAGAAAATTATGCTTGTTCTAAAAATAAGAAAACTACTGTTTGAAGCATTTAGAATCCAGAATGGTATGATTACTTTGCTGTTCCATGCAATACATGTATGTACCAACATGCCTGTCAGAACTTTTTTCTTCTTCAAGAGATTTTAAAGCAATAGTGGTATTCCTTTAAAGCACCCAAATAAGGCAAACAATACAACAGCATAAGATGAACATGGAAATGAAGAAAGGGTTCACTAAAAAGAATGGCCAGTATTTCAGAGTTACAAAGGAAGTAATGGTTACCTGGAGAAGCCATCCTCATAGGTAGCAGAGGCCTCTAGAGCATGGAAGTCTAAAACAGGACTACCACAGATGAGAAGCTCTATCTCTGAAGGTTGGAACAGCTGCAGGGCTGAACCTCCACATACGCTGTGAAAACCACTGGCAAAGGCCTGATGGAATAAACAAACCTTCTAAAATGAGTCTGTAAATATTTTCTGTGAAATCGGTTGCAAGAAAATTATGCTTGTTCTAAAAATAAGAAAACTACTGTTTTAAGCATTTAGAATCCAGAATGGTATGATTACTTTGCTGTTCCATGCAATACATGTATGTACCAACATGCCTGTCAGAACTTTTTTCTTCTTCAAGAGATTTTAAAGCAATAGTGGTATTCCTTTTAAGCACCCAAATAAGGCAAACAATACAACAGCATAAGATGAACATGGAAACGAAGAAAGGGTTCACTAAAAAGAATGGCCAGTATTTCAGAGTTACAAAGGAAGTAATGGTTACCTGGAGAAGCCATCCTCATAGGTAGCAGAGGCCTCTAGAGCATGGAAGTCTAAAACAGGACTACCACAGATGAGAAGCTCTATCTCTGAAGGTTGGAACAGCTGCAGGGCTGAACCTCCACATACGCTGTGAAAACCACTGGCAAAGGCCTGATGGAATAAACAAACCTTCTAAAATGAGTCTGTAAATATTTTCTGTGAAATCGGTTGCAAGAAAATTATGCTTGTTCTAAAAATAAGAAAACTACTGTTTTAAGCATTTAGAATCCAGAATGGTATGATTACTTTGCTGTTCCATGCAATACATGTATGTACCAACATGCCTGTCAGAACTTTTTTCTTCTTCAAGAGATTTTAAAGCAATAGTGGTATTCCTTTAAAGCACCCAAATAAGGCAAACAATACAACAGCATAAGATGAACATGGAAATGAAGAAAGGGTTCACTAAAAAGAATGGCCAGTATTTCAGAGTTACAAAGGAAGTAATGGTTACCTGGAGAAGCCATCCTCATAGGTAGCAGAGGCCTCTAGAGCATGGAAGTCTAAAACAGGACTACCACAGATGAGAAGCTCTATCTCTGAAGGTTGGAACAGCTGCAGGGCTGAACCTCCACATACGCTGTGAAAACCACTGGCAAAGGCCTGATGGAATAAACAAACCTTCTAAAATGAGTCTGTAAATATTTTCTGTGAAATCGGTTGCAAGAAAATTATGCTTGTTCTAAAAATAAGAAAACTACTGTTTTAAGCATTTAGAATCCAGAATGGTATGATTACTTTGCTGTTCCATGCAATACATGTATGTACCAACATGCCTGTCAGAACTTTTTTCTTCTTCAAGAGATTTTAAAGCAATAGTGGTATTCCTTTAAAGCACCCAAATAAGGCAAACAATACAACAGCATAAGATGAACATGGAAATGAAGAAAGGGTTCACTAAAAAGAATGGCCAGTATTTCAGAGTTACAAAGGAAGTAATGGTTACCTGGAGAAGCCATCCTCATAGGTAGCAGAGGCCTCTAGAGCATGGAAGTCTAAAACAGGACTACCACAGATGAGAAGCTCTATCTCTGAAGGTTGGAACAGCTGCAGGGCTGAACCTCCACATACGCTGTGAAAACCACTGGCAAAGGCCTGATGGAATAAACAAACCTTCTAAAATGAGTCTGTAAATATTTTCTGTGAAATCGGTTGCAAGAAAATTATGCTTGTTCTAAAAATAAGAAAACTACTGTTTGAAGCATTTAGAATCCAGAATGGTATGATTACTTTGCTGTTCCATGCAATACATGTATGTACCAACATGCCTGTCAGAACTTTTTTCTTCTTCAAGAGATTTTAAAGCAATAGTGGTATTCCTTTAAAGCACCCAAATAAGGCAAACAATACAACAGCATAAGATGAACATGGAAATGAAGAAAGGGTTCACTAAAAAGAATGGCCAGTATTTCAGAGTTACAAAGGAAGTAATGGTTACCTGGAGAAGCCATCCTCATAGGTAGCAGAGGCCTCTAGAGCATGGAAGTCTAAAACAGGACTACCACAGATGAGAAGCTCTATCTCTGAAGGTTGGAACAGCTGCAGGGCTGAACCTCCACATACGCTGTGAAAACCACTGGCAAAGGCCTGATGGAATAAACAAACCTTCTAAAATGAGTCTGTAAATATTTTCTGTGAAATCGGTTGCAAGAAAATTATGCTTGTTCTAAAAATAAGAAAACTACTGTTTTAAGCATTTAGAATCCAGAATGGTATGATTACTTTGCTGTTCCATGCAATACATGTATGTACCAACATGCCTGTCAGAACTTTTTTCTTCTTCAAGAGATTTTAAAGCAATAGTGGTATTCCTTTTAAGCACCCAAATAAGGCAAACAATACAACAGCATAAGATGAACATGGAAACGAAGAAAGGGTTCACTAAAAAGAATGGCCAGTATTTCAGAGTTACAAAGGAAGTAATGGTTACCTGGAGAAGCCATCCTCATAGGTAGCAGAGGCCTCTAGAGCATGGAAGTCTAAAACAGGACTACCACAGATGAGAAGCTCTATCTCTGAAGGTTGGAACAGCTGCAGGGCTGAACCTCCACATACGCTGTGAAAACCACTGGCAAAGGCCTGATGGAATAAACAAACCTTCTAAAATGAGTCTGTAAATATTTTCTGTGAAATCGGTTGCAAGAAAATTATGCTTGTTCTAAAAATAAGAAAACTACTGTTTTAAGCATTTAGAATCCAGAATGGTATGATTACTTTGCTGTTCCATGCAATACATGTATGTACCAACATGCCTGTCAGAACTTTTTTCTTCTTCAAGAGATTTTAAAGCAATAGTGGTATTCCTTTAAAGCACCCAAATAAGGCAAACAATACAACAGCATAAGATGAACATGGAAATGAAGAAAGGGTTCACTAAAAAGAATGGCCAGTATTTCAGAGTTACAAAGGAAGTAATGGTTACCTGGAGAAGCCATCCTCATAGGTAGCAGAGGCCTCTAGAGCATGGAAGTCTAAAACAGGACTACCACAGATGAGAAGCTCTATCTCTGAAGGTTGGAACAGCTGCAGGGCTGAACCTCCACATACGCTGTGAAAACCACTGGCAAAGGCCTGATGGAATAAACAAACCTTCTAAAATGAGTCTGTAAATATTTTCTGTGAAATCGGTTGCAAGAAAATTATGCTTGTTCTAAAAATAAGAAAACTACTGTTTTAAGCATTTAGAATCCAGAATGGTATGATTACTTTGCTGTTCCATGCAATACATGTATGTACCAACATGCCTGTCAGAACTTTTTTCTTCTTCAAGAGATTTTAAAGCAATAGTGGTATTCCTTTAAAGCACCCAAATAAGGCAAACAATACAACAGCATAAGATGAACATGGAAATGAAGAAAGGGTTCACTAAAAAGAATGGCCAGTATTTCAGAGTTACAAAGGAAGTAATGGTTACCTGGAGAAGCCATCCTCATAGGTAGCAGAGGCCTCTAGAGCATGGAAGTCTAAAACAGGACTACCACAGATGAGAAGCTCTATCTCTGAAGGTTGGAACAGCTGCAGGGCTGAACCTCCACATACGCTGTGAAAACCACTGGCAAAGGCCTGATGGAATAAACAAACCTTCTAAAATGAGTCTGTAAATATTTTCTGTGAAATCGGTTGCAAGAAAATTATGCTTGTTCTAAAAATAAGAAAACTACTGTTTTAAGCATTTAGAATCCAGAATGGTATGATTACTTTGCTGTTCCATGCAATACATGTATGTACCAACATGCCTGTCAGAACTTTTTTCTTCTTCAAGAGATTTTAAAGCAATAGTGGTATTCCTTTTAAGCACCCAAATAAGGCAAACAATACAACAGCATAAGATGAACATGGAAATGAAGAAAGGGTTCACTAAAAAGAATGGCCAGTATTTCAGAGTTACAAAGGAAGTAATGGTTACCTGGAGAAGCCATCCTCATAGGTAGCAGAGGCCTCTAGAGCATGGAAGTCTAAAACAGGACTACCACAGATGAGAAGCTCTATCTCTGAAGGTTGGAACAGCTGCAGGGCTGAACCTCCACATACGCTGTGAAAACCACTGGCAAAGGCCTGATGGAATAAACAAACCTTCTAAAATGAGTCTGTAAATATTTTCTGTGAAATCGGTTGCAAGAAAATTATGCTTGTTCTAAAAATAAGAAAACTACTGTTTTAAGCATTTAGAATCCAGAATGGTATGATTACTTTGCTGTTCCATGCAATACATGTATGTACCAACATGCCTGTCAGAACTTTTTTCTTCTTCAAGAGATTTTAAAGCAATAGTGGTATTCCTTTAAAGCACCCAAATAAGGCAAACAATACAACAGCATAAGATGAACATGGAAATGAAGAAAGGGTTCACTAAAAAGAATGGCCAGTATTTCAGAGTTACAAAGGAAGTAATGGTTACCTGGAGAAGCCATCCTCATAGGTAGCAGAGGCCTCTAGAGCATGGAAGTCTAAAACAGGACTACCACAGATGAGAAGCTCTATCTCTGAAGGTTGGAACAGCTGCAGGGCTGAACCTCCACATACGCTGTGAAAACCACTGGCAAAGGCCTGATGGAATAAACAAACCTTCTAAAATGAGTCTGTAAATATTTTCTGTGAAATCGGTTGCAAGAAAATTATGCTTGTTCTAAAAATAAGAAAACTACTGTTTTAAGCATTTAGAATCCAGAATGGTATGATTACTTTGCTGTTCCATGCAATACATGTATGTACCAACATGCCTGTCAGAACTTTTTTCTTCTTCAAGAGATTTTAAAGCAATAGTGGTATTCCTTTAAAGCACCCAAATAAGGCAAACAATACAACAGCATAAGATGAACATGGAAATGAAGAAAGGGTTCACTAAAAAGAATGGCCAGTATTTCAGAGTTACAAAGGAAGTAATGGTTACCTGGAGAAGCCATCCTCATAGGTAGCAGAGGCCTCTAGAGCATGGAAGTCTAAAACAGGACTACCACAGATGAGAAGCTCTATCTCTGAAGGTTGGAACAGCTGCAGGGCTGAACCTCCACATACGCTGTGAAAACCACTGGCAAAGGCCTGATGGAATAAACAAACCTTCTAAAATGAGTCTGTAAATATTTTCTGTGAAATCGGTTGCAAGAAAATTATGCTTGTTCTAAAAATAAGAAAACTACTGTTTTAAGCATTTAGAATCCAGAATGGTATGATTACTTTGCTGTTCCATGCAATACATGTATGTACCAACATGCCTGTCAGAACTTTTTTCTTCTTCAAGAGATTTTAAAGCAATAGTGGTATTCCTTTTAAGCACCCAAATAAGGCAAACAATACAACAGCATAAGATGAACATGGAAACGAAGAAAGGGTTCACTAAAAAGAATGGCCAGTATTTCAGAGTTACAAAGGAAGTAATGGTTACCTGGAGAAGCCATCCTCATAGGTAGCAGAGGCCTCTAGAGCATGGAAGTCTAAAACAGGACTACCACAGATGAGAAGCTCTATCTCTGAAGGTTGGAACAGCTGCAGGGCTGAACCTCCACATACGCTGTGAAAACCACTGGCAAAGGCCTGATGGAATAAACAAACCTTCTAAAATGAGTCTGTAAATATTTTCTGTGAAATCGGTTGCAAGAAAATTATGCTTGTTCTAAAAATAAGAAAACTACTGTTTTAAGCATTTAGAATCCAGAATGGTATGATTACTTTGCTGTTCCATGCAATACATGTATGTACCAACATGCCTGTCAGAACTTTTTTCTTCTTCAAGAGATTTTAAAGCAATAGTGGTATTCCTTTTAAGCACCCAAATAAGGCAAACAATACAACAGCATAAGATGAACATGGAAATGAAGAAAGGGTTCACTAAAAAGAATGGCCAGTATTTCAGAGTTACAAAGGAAGTAATGGTTACCTGGAGAAGCCATCCTCATAGGTAGCAGAGGCCTCTAGAGCATGGAAGTCTAAAACAGGACTACCACAGATGAGAAGCTCTATCTCTGAAGGTTGGAACAGCTGCAGGGCTGAACCTCCACATACGCTGTGAAAACCACTGGCAAAGGCCTGATGGAATAAACAAACCTTCTAAAATGAGTCTGTAAATATTTTCTGTGAAATCGGTTGCAAGAAAATTATGCTTGTTCTAAAAAGAAGAAAACTACTGTTTTAAGCATTTAGAATCCAGAATGGTATGATTACTTTGCTGTTCCATGCAATACATGTATGTACCAACATGCCTGTCAGAACTTTTTTCTTCTTCAAGAGATTTTAAAGCAATAGTGGTATTCCTTTTAAGCACCCAAATAAGGCAAACAATACAACAGCATAAGATGAACATGGAAACGAAGAAAGGGTTCACTAAAAAGAATGGCCAGTATTTCAGAGTTACAAAGGAAGTAATGGTTACCTGGAGAAGCCATCCTCATAGGTAGCAGAGGCCTCTAGAGCATGGAAGTCTAAAACAGGACTACCACAGATGAGAAGCTCTATCTCTGAAGGTTGGAACAGCTGCAGGGCTGAACCTCCACATACGCTGTGAAAACCACTGGCAAAGGCCTGATGGAATAAACAAACCTTCTAAAATGAGTCTGTAAATATTTTCTGTGAAATCGGTTGCAAGAAAATTATGCTTGTTCTAAAAATAAGAAAACTACTGTTTTAAGCATTTAGAATCCAGAATGGTATGATTACTTTGCTGTTCCATGCAATACATGTATGTACCAACATGCCTGTCAGAACTTTTTTCTTCTTCAAGAGATTTTAAAGCAATAGTGGTATTCCTTTAAAGCACCCAAATAAGGCAAACAATACAACAGCATAAGATGAACATGGAAATGAAGAAAGGGTTCACTAAAAAGAATGGCCAGTATTTCAGAGTTACAAAGGAAGTAATGGTTACCTGGAGAAGCCATCCTCATAGGTAGCAGAGGCCTCTAGAGCATGGAAGTCTAAAACAGGACTACCACAGATGAGAAGCTCTATCTCTGAAGGTTGGAACAGCTGCAGGGCTGAACCTCCACATACGCTGTGAAAACCACTGGCAAAGGCCTGATGGAATAAACAAACCTTCTAAAATGAGTCTGTAAATATTTTCTGTGAAATCGGTTGCAAGAAAATTATGCTTGTTCTAAAAATAAGAAAACTACTGTTTTAAGCATTTAGAATCCAGAATGGTATGATTACTTTGCTGTTCCATGCAATACATGTATGTACCAACATGCCTGTCAGAACTTTTTTCTTCTTCAAGAGATTTTAAAGCAATAGTGGTATTCCTTTTAAGCACCCAAATAAGGCAAACAATACAACAGCATAAGATGAACATGGAAACGAAGAAAGGGTTCACTAAAAAGAATGGCCAGTATTTCAGAGTTACAAAGGAAGTAATGGTTACCTGGAGAAGCCATCCTCATAGGTAGCAGAGGCCTCTAGAGCATGGAAGTCTAAAACAGGACTACCACAGATGAGAAGCTCTATCTCTGAAGGTTGGAACAGCTGCAGGGCTGAACCTCCACATACGCTGTGAAAACCACTGGCAAAGGCCTGATGGAATAAACAAACCTTCTAAAATGAGTCTGTAAATATTTTCTGTGAAATCGGTTGCAAGAAAATTATGCTTGTTCTAAAAATAAGAAAACTACTGTTTTAAGCATTTAGAATCCAGAATGGTATGATTACTTTGCTGTTCCATGCAATACATGTATGTACCAACATGCCTGTCAGAACTTTTTTCTTCTTCAAGAGATTTTAAAGCAATAGTGGTATTCCTTTTAAGCACCCAAATAAGGCAAACAATACAACAGCATAAGATGAACATGGAAACGAAGAAAGGGTTCACTAAAAAGAATGGCCAGTATTTCAGAGTTACAAAGGAAGTAATGGTTACCTGGAGAAGCCATCCTCATAGGTAGCAGAGGCCTCTAGAGCATGGAAGTCTAAAACAGGACTACCACAGATGAGAAGCTCTATCTCTGAAGGTTGGAACAGCTGCAGGGCTGAACCTCCACATACGCTGTGAAAACCACTGGCAAAGGCCTGATGGAATAAACAAACCTTCTAAAATGAGTCTGTAAATATTTTCTGTGAAATCGGTTGCAAGAAAATTATGCTTGTTCTAAAAATAAGAAAACTACTGTTTTAAGCATTTAGAATCCAGAATGGTATGATTACTTTGCTGTTCCATGCAATACATGTATGTACCAACATGCCTGTCAGAACTTTTTTCTTCTTCAAGAGATTTTAAAGCAACAGTGGTATTCCTTTAAAGCACCCAAATAAGGCAAACAATACAACAGCATAAGATGAACATGGAAATGAAGAAAGGGTTCACTAAAAAGAATGGCCAGTATTTCAGAGTTACAAAGGAAGTAATGGTTACCTGGAGAAGCCATCCTCATAGGTAGCAGAGGCCTCTAGAGCATGGAAGTCTAAAACAGGACTACCACAGATGAGAAGCTCTATCTCTGAAGGTTGGAACAGCTGCAGGGCTGAACCTCCACATACGCTGTGAAAACCACTGGCAAAGGCCTGATGGAATAAACAAACCTTCTAAAATGAGTCTGTAAATATTTTCTGTGAAATCGGTTGCAAGAAAATTATGCTTGTTCTAAAAATAAGAAAACTACTGTTTTAAGCATTTAGAATCCAGAATGGTATGATTACTTTGCTGTTCCATGCAATACATGTATGTACCAACATGCCTGTCAGAACTTTTTTCTTCTTCAAGAGATTTTAAAGCAATAGTGGTATTCCTTTTAAGCACCCAAATAAGGCAAACAATACAACAGCATAAGATGAACATGGAAACGAAGAAAGGGTTCACTAAAAAGAATGGCCAGTATTTCAGAGTTACAAAGGAAGTAATGGTTACCTGGAGAAGCCATCCTCATAGGTAGCAGAGGCCTCTAGAGCATGGAAGTCTAAAACAGGACTACCACAGATGAGAAGCTCTATCTCTGAAGGTTGGAACAGCTGCAGGGCTGAACCTCCACATACGCTGTGAAAACCACTGGCAAAGGCCTGATGGAATAAACAAACCTTCTAAAATGAGTCTGTAAATATTTTCTGTGAAATCGGTTGCAAGAAAATTATGCTTGTTCTAAAAATAAGAAAACTACTGTTTTAAGCATTTAGAATCCAGAATGGTATGATTACTTTGCTGTTCCATGCAATACATGTATGTACCAACATGCCTGTCAGAACTTTTTTCTTCTTCAAGAGATTTTAAAGCAATAGTGGTATTCCTTTTAAGCACCCAAATAAGGCAAACAATACAACAGCATAAGATGAACATGGAAACGAAGAAAGGGTTCACTAAAAAGAATGGCCAGTATTTCAGAGTTACAAAGGAAGTAATGGTTACCTGGAGAAGCCATCCTCATAGGTAGCAGAGGCCTCTAGAGCATGGAAGTCTAAAACAGGACTACCACAGATGAGAAGCTCTATCTCTGAAGGTTGGAACAGCTGCAGGGCTGAACCTCCACATACGCTGTGAAAACCACTGGCAAAGGCCTGATGGAATAAACAAACCTTCTAAAATGAGTCTGTAAATATTTTCTGTGAAATCGGTTGCAAGAAAATTATGCTTGTTCTAAAAATAAGAAAACTACTGTTTTAAGCATTTAGAATCCAGAATGGTATGATTACTTTGCTGTTCCATGCAATACATGTATGTACCAACATGCCTGTCAGAACTTTTTTCTTCTTCAAGAGATTTTAAAGCAATAGTGGTATTCCTTTTAAGCACCCAAATAAGGCAAACAATACAACAGCATAAGATGAACATGGAAACGAAGAAAGGGTTCACTAAAAAGAATGGCCAGTATTTCAGAGTTACAAAGGAAGTAATGGTTACCTGGAGAAGCCATCCTCATAGGTAGCAGAGGCCTCTAGAGCATGGAAGTCTAAAACAGGACTACCACAGATGAGAAGCTCTATCTCTGAAGGTTGGAACAGCTGCAGGGCTGAACCTCCACATACGCTGTGAAAACCACTGGCAAAGGCCTGATGGAATAAACAAACCTTCTAAAATGAGTCTGTAAATATTTTCTGTGAAATCGGTTGCAAGAAAATTATGCTTGTTCTAAAAATAAGAAAACTACTGTTTTAAGCATTTAGAATCCAGAATGGTATGATTACTTTGCTGTTCCATGCAATACATGTATGTACCAACATGCCTGTCAGAACTTTTTTCTTCTTCAAGAGATTTTAAAGCAATAGTGGTATTCCTTTTAAGCACCCAAATAAGGCAAACAATACAACAGCATAAGATGAACATGGAAACGAAGAAAGGGTTCACTAAAAAGAATGGCCAGTATTTCAGAGTTACAAAGGAAGTAATGGTTACCTGGAGAAGCCATCCTCATAGGTAGCAGAGGCCTCTAGAGCATGGAAGTCTAAAACAGGACTACCACAGATGAGAAGCTCTATCTCTGAAGGTTGGAACAGCTGCAGGGCTGAACCTCCACATACGCTGTGAAAACCACTGGCAAAGGCCTGATGGAATAAACAAACCTTCTAAAATGAGTCTGTAAATATTTTCTGTGAAATCGGTTGCAAGAAAATTATGCTTGTTCTAAAAATAAGAAAACTACTGTTTTAAGCATTTAGAATCCAGAATGGTATGATTACTTTGCTGTTCCATGCAATACATGTATGTACCAACATGCCTGTCAGAACTTTTTTCTTCTTCAAGAGATTTTAAAGCAATAGTGGTATTCCTTTAAAGCACCCAAATAAGGCAAACAATACAACAGCATAAGATGAACATGGAAATGAAGAAAGGGTTCACTAAAAAGAATGGCCAGTATTTCAGAGTTACAAAGGAAGTAATGGTTACCTGGAGAAGCCATCCTCATAGGTAGCAGAGGCCTCTAGAGCATGGAAGTCTAAAACAGGACTACCACAGATGAGAAGCTCTATCTCTGAAGGTTGGAACAGCTGCAGGGCTGAACCTCCACATACGCTGTGAAAACCACTGGCAAAGGCCTGATGGAATAAACAAACCTTCTAAAATGAGTCTGTAAATATTTTCTGTGAAATCGGTTGCAAGAAAATTATGCTTGTTCTAAAAATAAGAAAACTACTGTTTTAAGCATTTAGAATCCAGAATGGTATGATTACTTTGCTGTTCCATGCAATACATGTATGTACCAACATGCCTGTCAGAACTTTTTTCTTCTTCAAGAGATTTTAAAGCAATAGTGGTATTCCTTTTAAGCACCCAAATAAGGCAAACAATACAACAGCATAAGATGAACATGGAAATGAAGAAAGGGTTCACTAAAAAGAATGGCCAGTATTTCAGAGTTACAAAGGAAGTAATGGTTACCTGGAGAAGCCATCCTCATAGGTAGCAGAGGCCTCTAGAGCATGGAAGTCTAAAACAGGACTACCACAGATGAGAAGCTCTATCTCTGAAGGTTGGAACAGCTGCAGGGCTGAACCTCCACATACGCTGTGAAAACCACTGGCAAAGGCCTGATGGAATAAACAAACCTTCTAAAATGAGTCTGTAAATATTTTCTGTGAAATCGGTTGCAAGAAAATTATGCTTGTTCTAAAAATAAGAAAACTACTGTTTTAAGCATTTAGAATCCAGAATGGTATGATTACTTTGCTGTTCCATGCAATACATGTATGTACCAACATGCCTGTCAGAACTTTTTTCTTCTTCAAGAGATTTTAAAGCAATAGTGGTATTCCTTTAAAGCACCCAAATAAGGCAAACAATACAACAGCATAAGATGAACATGGAAATGAAGAAAGGGTTCACTAAAAAGAATGGCCAGTATTTCAGAGTTACAAAGGAAGTAATGGTTACCTGGAGAAGCCATCCTCATAGGTAGCAGAGGCCTCTAGAGCATGGAAGTCTAAAACAGGACTACCACAGATGAGAAGCTCTATCTCTGAAGGTTGGAACAGCTGCAGGGCTGAACCTCCACATACGCTGTGAAAACCACTGGCAAAGGCCTGATGGAATAAACAAACCTTCTAAAATGAGTCTGTAAATATTTTCTGTGAAATCGGTTGCAAGAAAATTATGCTTGTTCTAAAAATAAGAAAACTACTGTTTTAAGCATTTAGAATCCAGAATGGTATGATTACTTTGCTGTTCCATGCAATACATGTATGTACCAACATGCCTGTCAGAACTTTTTTCTTCTTCAAGAGATTTTAAAGCAATAGTGGTATTCCTTTTAAGCACCCAAATAAGGCAAACAATACAACAGCATAAGATGAACATGGAAATGAAGAAAGGGTTCACTCAAAAGAATGGCCAGTATTTCAGAGTTACAAAGGAAGTAATGGTTACCTGGAGAAGCCATCCTCATAGGTAGCAGAGGCCTCTAGAGCATGGAAGTCTAAAACAGGACTACCACAGATGAGAAGCTCTATCTCTGAAGGTTGGAACAGCTGCAGGGCTGAACCTCCACATACGCTGTGAAAACCACTGGCAAAGGCCTGATGGAATAAACAAACCTTCTAAAATGAGTCTGTAAATATTTTCTGTGAAATCGGTTGCAAGAAAATTATGCTTGTTCTAAAAATAAGAAAACTACTGTTTTAAGCATTTAGAATCCAGAATGGTATGATTACTTTGCTGTTCCATGCAATACATGTATGTACCAACATGCCTGTCAGAACTTTTTTCTTCTTCAAGAGATTTTAAAGCAATAGTGGTATTCCTTTTAAGCACCCAAATAAGGCAAACAATACAACAGCATAAGATGAACATGGAAATGAAGAAAGGGTTCACTAAAAAGAATGGCCAGTATTTCAGAGTTACAAAGGAAGTAATGGTTACCTGGAGAAGCCATCCTCATAGGTAGCAGAGGCCTCTAGAGCATGGAAGTCTAAAACAGGACTACCACAGATGAGAAGCTCTATCTCTGAAGGTTGGAACAGCTGCAGGGCTGAACCTCCACATACGCTGTGAAAACCACTGGCAAAGGCCTGATGGAATAAACAAACCTTCTAAAATGAGTCTGTAAATATTTTCTGTGAAATCGGTTGCAAGAAAATTATGCTTGTTCTAAAAATAAGAAAACTACTGTTTTAAGCATTTAGAATCCAGAATGGTATGATTACTTTGCTGTTCCATGCAATACATGTATGTACCAACATGCCTGTCAGAACTTTTTTCTTCTTCAAGAGATTTTAAAGCAATAGTGGTATTCCTTTAAAGCACCCAAATAAGGCAAACAATACAACAGCATAAGATGAACATGGAAATGAAGAAAGGGTTCACTAAAAAGAATGGCCAGTATTTCAGAGTTACAAAGGAAGTAATGGTTACCTGGAGAAGCCATCCTCATAGGTAGCAGAGGCCTCTAGAGCATGGAAGTCTAAAACAGGACTACCACAGATGAGAAGCTCTATCTCTGAAGGTTGGAACAGCTGCAGGGCTGAACCTCCACATACGCTGTGAAAACCACTGGCAAAGGCCTGATGGAATAAACAAACCTTCTAAAATGAGTCTGTAAATATTTTCTGTGAAATCGGTTGCAAGAAAATTATGCTTGTTCTAAAAATAAGAAAACTACTGTTTTAAGCATTTAGAATCCAGAATGGTATGATTACTTTGCTGTTCCATGCAATACATGTATGTACCAACATGCCTGTCAGAACTTTTTTCTTCTTCAAGAGATTTTAAAGCAATAGTGGTATTCCTTTTAAGCACCCAAATAAGGCAAACAATACAACAGCATAAGATGAACATGGAAATGAAGAAAGGGTTCACTAAAAAGAATGGCCAGTATTTCAGAGTTACAAAGGAAGTAATGGTTACCTGGAGAAGCCATCCTCATAGGTAGCAGAGGCCTCTAGAGCATGGAAGTCTAAAACAGGACTACCACAGATGAGAAGCTCTATCTCTGAAGGTTGGAACAGCTGCAGGGCTGAACCTCCACATACGCTGTGAAAACCACTGGCAAAGGCCTGATGGAATAAACAAACCTTCTAAAATGAGTCTGTAAATATTTTCTGTGAAATCGGTTGCAAGAAAATTATGCTTGTTCTAAAAATAAGAAAACTACTGTTTTAAGCATTTAGAATCCAGAATGGTATGATTACTTTGCTGTTCCATGCAATACATGTATGTACCAACATGCCTGTCAGAACTTTTTTCTTCTTCAAGAGATTTTAAAGCAATAGTGGTATTCCTTTAAAGCACCCAAATAAGGCAAACAATACAACAGCATAAGATGAACATGGAAATGAAGAAAGGGTTCACTAAAAAGAATGGCCAGTATTTCAGAGTTACAAAGGAAGTAATGGTTACCTGGAGAAGCCATCCTCATAGGTAGCAGAGGCCTCTAGAGCATGGAAGTCTAAAACAGGACTACCACAGATGAGAAGCTCTATCTCTGAAGGTTGGAACAGCTGCAGGGCTGAACCTCCACATACGCTGTGAAAACCACTGGCAAAGGCCTGATGGAATAAACAAACCTTCTAAAATGAGTCTGTAAATATTTTCTGTGAAATCGGTTGCAAGAAAATTATGCTTGTTCTAAAAATAAGAAAACTACTGTTTTAAGCATTTAGAATCCAGAATGGTATGATTACTTTGCTGTTCCATGCAATACATGTATGTACCAACATGCCTGTCAGAACTTTTTTCTTCTTCAAGAGATTTTAAAGCAATAGTGGTATTCCTTTAAAGCACCCAAATAAGGCAAACAATACAACAGCATAAGATGAACATGGAAATGAAGAAAGGGTTCACTAAAAAGAATGGCCAGTATTTCAGAGTTACAAAGGAAGTAATGGTTACCTGGAGAAGCCATCCTCATAGGTAGCAGAGGCCTCTAGAGCATGGAAGTCTAAAACAGGACTACCACAGATGAGAAGCTCTATCTCTGAAGGTTGGAACAGTTGCAGGGCTGAACCTCCACATACGCTGTGAAAACCACTGGCAAAGGCCTGATGGAATAAACAAACCTTCTAAAATGAGTCTGTAAATATTTTCTGTGAAATCGGTTGCAAGAAAATTATGCTTGTTCTAAAAATAAGAAAACTACTGTTTTAAGCATTTAGAATCCAGAATGGTATGATTACTTTGCTGTTCCATGCAATACATGTATGTACCAACATGCCTGTCAGAACTTTTTTCTTCTTCAAGAGATTTTAAAGCAATAGTGGTATTCCTTTTAAGCACCCAAATAAGGCAAACAATACAACAGCATAAGATGAACATGGAAATGAAGAAAGGGTTCACTAAAAAGAATGGCCAGTATTTCAGAGTTACAAAGGAAGTAATGGTTACCTGGAGAAGCCATCCTCATAGGTAGCAGAGGCCTCTAGAGCATGGAAGTCTAAAACAGGACTACCACAGATGAGAAGCTCTATCTCTGAAGGTTGGAACAGCTGCAGGGCTGAACCTCCACATACGCTGTGAAAACCACTGGCAAAGGCCTGATGGAATAAACAAACCTTCTAAAATGAGTCTGTAAATATTTTCTGTGAAATCGGTTGCAAGAAAATTATGCTTGTTCTAAAAATAAGAAAACTACTGTTTTAAGCATTTAGAATCCAGAATGGTATGATTACTTTGCTGTTCCATGCAATACATGTATGTACCAACATGCCTGTCAGAACTTTTTTCTTCTTCAAGAGATTTTAAAGCAATAGTGGTATTCCTTTTAAGCACCCAAATAAGGCAAACAATACAACAGCATAAGATGAACGTGGAAATGAAGAAAGGGTTCACTAAAAAGAATGGCCAGTATTTCAGAGTTACAAAGGAAGTAATGGTTACCTGGAGAAGCAATCCTCATAGGTAGCAGAGGCCTCTAGAGCATGGAAGTCTAAAACAGGACTACCACAGATGAGAAGCTCTATCTCTGAAGGTTGGAACAGCTGCAGGGCTGAACCTCCACATACGCTGTGAAAACCACTGGCAAAGGCCTGATGGAATAAACAAACCTTCTAAAATGAGTCTGTAAATATTTTCTGTGAAATCGGTTGCAAGAAAATTATGCTTGTTCTAAAAATAAGAAAACTACTGTTTTAAGCATTTAGAATCCAGAATGGCCAGTATTTCGGAGTTACAAAGGAGGTAATGGTTACCTGGAGAAGCCATCCTCATAGGTAGCAGAGGCCTCTAGAGCATGGAAGTCTAAAACAGGACTACCACAGATGAGAAGCTCTATCTCTGAAGGTTGGAACAGCTGCAGGGCTGAACCTCCACATACGCTGTGAAAACCACTGGCAAAGGCCTGATGGAATAAACAAACCTTCTAAAATGAGTCTGTAAATATTTTCTGTGAAATCGGTTGCAAGAAAATTATGCTTGTTCTAAAAATAAGAAAACTACTGTTTTAAGCATTTAGAATCCAGAATGGTATGATTACTTTGCTGTTCCATGCAATACATGTATGTACCAACATGCCTGTCAGAACTTTTTTCTTCTTCAAGAGATTTTAAAGCAATAGTGGTATTCCTTTTAAGCACCCAAATAAGGCAAACAATACAACAGCATAAGATGAACATGGAAATGAAGAAAGGGTTCACTAAAAAGAATGGCCAGTATTTCAGAGTTACAAAGGAAGTAATGGTTACCTGGAGAAGCCATCCTCATAGGTAGCAGAGGCCTCTAGAGCATGGAAGTCTAAAACAGGACTACCACAGATGAGAAGCTCTATCTCTGAAGGTTGGAACAGCTGCAGGGCTGAACCTCCACATACGCTGTGAAAACCACTGGCAAAGGCCTGATGGAATAAACAAACCTTCTAAAATGAGTCTGTAAATATTTTCTGTGAAATCGGTTGCAAGAAAATTATGCTTGTTCTAAAAATAAGAAAACTACTGTTTTAAGCATTTAGAATCCAGAATGGTATGATTACTTTGCTGTTCCATGCAATACATGTATGTACCAACATGCCTGTCAGAACTTTTTTCTTCTTCAAGAGATTTTAAAGCAATAGTGGTATTCCTTTTAAGCACCCAAATAAGGCAAACAATACAACAGCATAAGATGAACATGGAAATGAAGAAAGGGTTCACTAAAAAGAATGGCCAGTATTTCAGAGTTACAAAGGAAGTAATGGTTACCTGGAGAAGCCATCCTCATAGGTAGCAGAGGCCTCTAGAGCATGGAAGTCTAAAACAGGACTACCACAGATGAGAAGCTCTATCTCTGAAGGTTGGAACAGCTGCAGGGCTGAACCTCCACATACGCTGTGAAAACCACTGGCAAAGGCCTGATGGAATAAACAAACCTTCTAAAATGAGTCTGTAAATATTTTCTGTGAAATCGGTTGCAAGAAAATTATGCTTGTTCTAAAAATAAGAAAACTACTGTTTTAAGCATTTAGAATCCAGAATGGCCAGTATTTCGGAGTTACAAAGGAGGTAATGGTTACCTGGAGAAGCCATCCTCATAGGTAGCAGAGGCCTCTAGAGCATGGAAGTCTAAAACAGGACTACCACAGATGAGAAGCTCTATCTCTGAAGGTTGGAACAGCTGCAGGGCTGAACCTCCACATACGCTGTGAAAACCACTGGCAAAGGCCTGATGGAATAAACAAACCTTCTAAAATGAGTCTGTAAATATTTTCTGTGAAATCGGTTGCAAGAAAATTATGCTTGTTCTAAAAATAAGAAAACTACTGTTTTAAGCATTTAGAATCCAGAATGGTATGATTACTTTGCTGTTCCATGCAATACATGTATGTACCAACATGCCTGTCAGAACTTTTTTCTTCTTCAAGAGATTTTAAAGCAATAGTGGTATTCCTTTTAAGCACCCAAATAAGGCAAACAATACAACAGCATAAGATGAACATGGAAATGAAGAAAGGGTTCACTAAAAAGAATGGCCAGTATTTCAGAGTTACAAAGGAAGTAATGGTTACCTGGAGAAGCCATCCTCATAGGTAGCAGAGGCCTCTAGAGCATGGAAGTCTAAAACAGGACTACCACAGATGAGAAGCTCTATCTCTGAAGGTTGGAACAGCTGCAGGGCTGAACCTCCACATACGCTGTGAAAACCACTGGCAAAGGCCTGATGGAATAAACAAACCTTCTAAAATGAGTCTGTAAATATTTTCTGTGAAATCGGTTGCAAGAAAATTATGCTTGTTCTAAAAATAAGAAAACTACTGTTTTAAGCATTTAGAATCCAGAATGGCCAGTATTTCGGAGTTACAAAGGAGGTAATGGTTACCTGGAGAAGCCATCCTCATAGGTAGCAGAGGCCTCTAGAGCATGGAAGTCTAAAACAGGACTACCACAGATGAGAAGCTCTATCTCTGAAGGTTGGAACAGCTGCAGGGCTGAACCTCCACATACGCTGTGAAAACCACTGGCAAAGGCCTGATGGAATAAACAAACCTTCTAAAATGAGTCTGTAAATATTTTCTGTGAAATCGGTTGCAAGAAAATTATGCTTGTTCTAAAAATAAGAAAACTACTGTTTTAAGCATTTAGAATCCAGAATGGTATGATTACTTTGCTGTTCCATGCAATACATGTATGTACCAACATGCCTGTCAGAACTTTTTTCTTCTTCAAGAGATTTTAAAGCAATAGTGGTATTCCTTTTAAGCACCCAAATAAGGCAAACAATACAACAGCATAAGATGAACATGGAAATGAAGAAAGGGTTCACTAAAAAGAATGGCCAGTATTTCAGAGTTACAAAGGAAGTAATGGTTACCTGGAGAAGCCATCCTCATAGGTAGCAGAGGCCTCTAGAGCATGGAAGTCTAAAACAGGACTACCACAGATGAGAAGCTCTATCTCTGAAGGTTGGAACAGCTGCAGGGCTGAACCTCCACATACGCTGTGAAAACCACTGGCAAAGGCCTGATGGAATAAACAAACCTTCTAAAATGAGTCTGTAAATATTTTCTGTGAAATCGGTTGCAAGAAAATTATGCTTGTTCTAAAAATAAGAAAACTACTGTTTTAAGCATTTAGAATCCAGAATGGTATGATTACTTTGCTGTTCCATGCAATACATGTATGTACCAACATGCCTGTCAGAACTTTTTTCTTCTTCAAGAGATTTTAAAGCAATAGTGGTATTCCTTTTAAGCACCCAAATAAGGCAAACAATACAACAGCATAAGATGAACATGGAAATGAAGAAAGGGTTCACTAAAAAGAATGGCCAGTATTTCAGAGTTACAAAGGAAGTAATGGTTACCTGGAGAAGCCATCCTCATAGGTAGCAGAGGCCTCTAGAGCATGGAAGTCTAAAACAGGACTACCACAGATGAGAAGCTCTATCTCTGAAGGTTGGAACAGCTGCAGGGCTGAACCTCCACATACGCTGTGAAAACCACTGGCAAAGGCCTGATGGAATAAACAAACCTTCTAAAATGAGTCTGTAAATATTTTCTGTGAAATCGGTTGCAAGAAAATTATGCTTGTTCTAAAAATAAGAAAACTACTGTTTTAAGCATTTAGAATCCAGAATGGTATGATTACTTTGCTGTTCCATGCAATACATGTATGTACCAACATGCCTGTCAGAACTTTTTTCTTCTTCAAGAGATTTTAAAGCAATAGTGGTATTCCTTTTAAGCACCCAAATAAGGCAAACAATACAACAGCATAAGATGAACATGGAAATGAAGAAAGGGTTCACTAAAAAGAATGGCCAGTATTTCAGAGTTACAAAGGAAGTAATGGTTACCTGGAGAAGCCATCCTCATAGGTAGCAGAGGCCTCTAGAGCATGGAAGTCTAAAACAGGACTACCACAGATGAGAAGCTCTATCTCTGAAGGTTGGAACAGCTGCAGGGCTGAACCTCCACATACGCTGTGAAAACCACTGGCAAAGGCCTGATGGAATAAACAAACCTTCTAAAATGAGTCTGTAAATATTTTCTGTGAAATCGGTTGCAAGAAAATTATGCTTGTTCTAAAAATAAGAAAACTACTGTTTTAAGCATTTAGAATCCAGAATGGCCAGTATTTCAGAGTTACAAAGGAGGTAATGGTTACCTGGAGAAGCCATCCTCATAGGTAGCAGAGGCCTCTAGAGCATGGAAGTCTAAAACAGGACTACCACAGATGAGAAGCTCTATCTCTGAAGGTTGGAACAGCTGCAGGGCTGAACCTCCACATACGCTGTGAAAACCACTGGCAAAGGCCTGATGGAATAAACAAACCTTCTAAAATGAGTCTGTAAATATTTTCTGTGAAATCGGTTGCAAGAAAATTATGCTTGTTCTAAAAATAAGAAAACTACTGTTTTAAGCATTTAGAATCCAGAATGGTATGATTACTTTGCTGTTCCATGCAATACATGTATGTACCAACATGCCTGTCAGAACTTTTTTCTTCTTCAAGAGATTTTAAAGCAATAGTGGTATTCCTTTTAAGCACCCAAATAAGGCAAACAATACAACAGCATAAGATGAACATGGAAATGAAGAAAGGGTTCACTAAAAAGAATGGCCAGTATTTCAGAGTTACAAAGGAAGTAATGGTTACCTGGAGAAGCCATCCTCATAGGTAGCAGAGGCCTCTAGAGCATGGAAGTCTAAAACAGGACTACCACAGATGAGAAGCTCTATCTCTGAAGGTTGGAACAGCTGCAGGGCTGAACCTCCACATACGCTGTGAAAAACACTGGCAAAGGCCTGATGGAATAAACAAACCTTCTAAAATGAGTCTGTAAATATTTTCTGTGAAATCGGTTGCAAGAAAATTATGCTTGTTCTAAAAATAAGAAAACTACTGTTTTAAGCATTTAGAATCCAGAATGGTATGATTACTTTGCTGTTCCATGCAATACATGTATGTACCAACATGCCTGTCAGAACTTTTTTCTTCTTCAAGAGATTTTAAAGCAATAGTGGTATTCCTTTTAAGCACCCAAATAAGGCAAACAATACAACAGCATAAGATGAACATGGAAATGAAGAAAGGGTTCACTAAAAAGAATGGCCAGTATTTCAGAGTTACAAAGGAAGTAATGGTTACCTGGAGAAGCCATCCTCATAGGTAGCAGAGGCCTCTAGAGCATGGAAGTCTAAAACAGGACTACCACAGATGAGAAGCTCTATCTCTGAAGGTTGGAACAGTTGCAGGGCTGAACCTCCACATACGCTTTGAAAACCACTGGCAAAGGCCTGATGGAATAAACAAACCTTCTAAAATGAGTCTGTGAATATTTTCTGTGAAATCGGTTGCAAGAAAATTATGCTTGTTCTAAAAATCACGAAAGTTTTCTTTAACAAAAAATATGTTTCTATGTAAGAAAATTCAAATCTTAGTTTTCGAGTACAATCCCATCTTGTGCTACTGGTATACAAATAAAGGGCGTGGCTATGATAAGGGAACAATTTCTATGTATGAACAGAATTGTCTTGCAGAGAAAGAGATGATGATAACCATCTTTGTCATAACTATCATTGTCATTAATATCAGTATAGAAACTATAATTATCACTGTCAACACCCTGAATTTATTTATAAATCATATCACCAAACATGTACAGTACCATCGCACAGCTGACCTATCGGTCAACTGTAGGCAGATACAGTGGACCATGAAAGTCCTTTCTTTCTATGGCCTGTATAAGGCATTACTTAGCCAGTGGGTAAACATATAAGCCACAAGGTATCATCTTAGTACAACTAAAAAGTACTTTATAAACCTCTGAAATTGTTCTAATTGTTAGTTTTATTTCAATCACCTACCTCAAACTGTCATACAATGCTGTCTATCAGTAAATGCTTCACATATAACCGTGCATACTCCTCTTGATTCTGAAATATAACATACAAGATAGATTCAATAAATCATACATCTCAAAGTTGGGTAACTGAATATTTATTTCACTCTTCACAAAGTCTCCAAACATTTTGAGCTTGTGCCCTGATATTTCTTTTTGGGCATATATGATTCATATATGAATGGGCCTTTAAGAAAGGATACACTCAGTAACTTTGTCCTGTTAATTTTAAAATAAATATTAACACCTAGTAACACTTCATAGACATTTTGCTGCATTCACTGAAGTGTTATTAAACTCTAAATCAACATTGATTCTTTTTTACATTTTCACTTGGTAGCTAGTGGATATTTAACATTAAAATATTTGGAAGACAAGTGAGAAAAGATGTATCTGGTTTGTTACTGGAATTTGCGAGCCATGAAGAACCAAGTCAACAGTAAAAATTTCACCCATTGATGAATAAGAAACCTGCAAAGGTTAATGTTCCATAGTTTTTAACGTAAATATCTGACACAATCTCACTAAGTGCCCTGGAATGTTTGACAAAACACATCCTCTACATCTCCCTCATACTCCAGCATCTCTCTGATGCCCCGCCCCAGGGATGGCTGCACCCCTATCAGGTCATCCAGGGTCATGGGATCTTGATGGAGCTTCTTATAGATGCCATAGGGAAGACAATGACATGCTTAGACCAGAGCTGCCAACCTTGTGAAACCCCAAAAAGGAATTTCAAGCAAAAGAAGGAATTCTTTTAAAAACGGAACTTACAACCTCGCGAGATAAACTTCCAACGCAGAAATGTCCATTCCTCATGCTGTTTTTTCCATACAAGCAGGCATTCTTTTGGGGTTATTTTGGTATTATCGGCATTTCATTCTTTTTGAGAATATTTTTGTCTTCAAGTATGTTTTAAACTTTTTTTAAAATATTTTTTTAATTATTTTTTAATTAAAATTATAAAAAAAGTAATTTATGAAGAAAAAAACGTACTACTGTATTTTGGAGGGAAAAAAGGAGTAATTCCGGCAAAAACAGAATGGTTGGCAGCTCTGTTAGACGACACAAGCAATACCAAAGATGAAAGTGACAAATATGTGGCAACTAGAGAGCCAGAGAAAACATTGATAGAATGAGCATAAAGGGCATCTATCAACCTTGTACCATTGTGTGGCATCTACCATACCCATAGGCTTAACACACGAGCCAATCGGTTCATGTTGGTAATGGGTTCACAATGATGTACTAAATTTAAAAGTTTGTCCCAAACAAGAAAATAATTGTTAGAGGAGCTACGATTGAACATTCACATTGGTCCTACAAATACCTTCTCATTGTATTTACACTGTTGGTTGTTAGAGCATACCATTCTTGCAAGGCACATAGAAGCATATTTCTATCCTTATTGGTCACTTTTGGCACCACTAAAAGCACTCTACCTTAAACATATTGATTTGAAGCATTGGTTTTCTGTCAGAGTGTATAGTACATGACGAGAAGGCAATAGAAGTAACATCTTTGTTCTACCATTGATCCATATTGTTCTCCTCTGAGCTAACAAACATGCCGTAGCTGGGATTAAAGACCGTTTCAGAGATAAGCTGAAAGAATTCTTCTGAAGTCCACCCATGTCCAAACCCTGATAACAGAAATAAAACAGACAGAACATAGAAATAATGGTGCAACACATCATGAATACATTCCAATTTGCTTTTATCTATAAATGGCAGTATAATGAATAAACGTGGCTTTAGGAAGGTGAAAAAAATGAAATCTGCATCAAGATGGATTTGAAGAAATGAATATGACGCTTTAACAGTATTTGAAGAAGCATTACCTGAATTAGAGCAATGACTTTACTCTGTCATATTTATGAAAATAAGAATTCACCTTTTATCAAGAAAATATAATCCATTTTCAATGCTTTACAGTTGTAGCCTTGGAACATATAAGTCCTGAATAACGGACCAATTTACAGCACCAGAGTTTGGTTTAAGACAGGCGCGTATGCAGGGGGGGGTGAACCCCCCCCCTTTGGTATTGTTATGTGTGTAAACCCCCCTAAAAATTATGCCCATGGCTGACCTAAAAAAGGTGACCCTACCCCCCCCCCACAAAGAAAAATTTCGCGACTAAAAAAAGAAAAAGAAAAAAAGTGTCCTCTTACCCCCCCCCCCCCCCCCCCCCCCCCCCCCCCGCTTATTCAGCGGCTGGCTGAGTCGTTGCGATTTTTTTGGGTTGTTCAAAGCTGTAAGCATTTCAAAGGACCAGATATTTTTCTTCCGGGTACTACTTTGTTTTGAAGATGAAAAAGCTATATTTAAAAGGAGGGCAAGGGTTGCAGCCTCCTGTAGTGATTAGCCCCCAAAAGCAGCAGTTTTGACATGTCGGGCCTTTGCCTTTTCGTGTAGGACCAATTAAAAAACATCACCACCATCATTATCTAAAACCACATCCCCCACATCATCAGCTAAAAAACATGTAACTCTCACCATCAGCTAAAACCACATCCCGATCAATATCAGTTAGAACCATGTCACTCTCATCATCAGCTAAAACCACATCTACATCATCATCAGCTAAAACCACCTCCCATCATCATCAGCTAAAACCACATCCCCATCAACATCAGCTAAAACCATGTCACTCTTATCAACAGCTAAAACCACCTCCCATCATCAGCTAAAACCATGTCACTCTCATCATCAGCTAAAACCACCTCGCTCTCATCATCAGCTATAACTACATCCCATCATCATCAGCTTAAACCACATCCCCATCATCATCAGCTAAAACCATGTCACTCTCATCATCAGCTAAAACCCCATCCACATCATCATCAGCTAGAACCACCTACCATCATCATCATCTAAAACCACATCCGCATCAACATCACCTGAAACCATGTCACTCTCATCATCAGCTAAAACCACCTCCCATCATCAGCTAAAACCATGTCACTCTCATCATCAGCTAAAACCACCTCCCATCATCATCATCTAAAACCACATCCCCATCAACATCACCTAAAACAATGTCACTCTCATCATCAGCTAAAACCACATGATGACTGGTTTCAAATTATGGTGGTGATGTAGACTTACCGCTGGTTGAAGAGGAGGCAGGGGTACCACGAATCGGGGTTGAATCAGCGACAGATTTTCATGCTTGACGTTGAGTGCTTCATACGCTCTGAAAAATTGAAAGGGGAAAAAATGCAACATCTGTAGATGCAATTTCATCATACAAATCAAAATTTGATTTGTACTCAGATTCTTCTACAATTTGGAATATTACGGTAAGCAGATTTATTATTTGATGTAAGGTAGTTTTACTACACAATGCTCTTCCCACAACAGAACTATCAAATGAACATATCAGAACAATTGCCCTCACGTCACTGCCAATTCAGCTGTATACGCCTTAATAATTCAAGCTTGGATCATGTAACGATTAGCTAATGAAGTATGTATATTATTATTCTCTGAAGCTCTGAGGAATCAACAGCTTTAAGTCCTATCTGAGAGACTGAGTGATTAAAAAGAATACCTTATACAAGCACTAAACCAAGGTTAATCCTTTCAAAGACCAACACTCTGTCCACTATGCTCTTTTGCAGACATGAATCCAATACCCAAATTAATTCTTTGCTCATAGACTACTAACTGCTACGACTCATGATCATTTGATCCTTTCTTTGTTCTTTTCTTATTCTTTTTTTTAAAACAAATAATATCATCATCATTATATTATTATTTTTGTTTTTTGTTGGAGGACTCTTTTCTTTCTCTCTCTCTCTCTCTCTCTCTCTTTCTCTTTTCATCGGATTCTATTATATAGGCCTGGAACTTAGACCGCGCGCAGTCGAAAATAATGCCTCCGCCACAGAGCGATTTTACAAACCAAAATACATAATAGGCCCCATGACTTTTGACCTTTGACCTCATGACCCTAAAATCTAATCAATGGGCCAGTTTCGGCGATTACGTAATGCGCGGTTGCTGTAGTAACTAGGTCGGTCAAGCTTTGCCGTACCGCTATATTGAATCTGTGCATTTTTTATTAGACTGTCGGTTCTTGCTGTCAAATTTCATTCATATCTTTCTATCAAAACTGAGTTTATATATATAAATTTCCGTTTTGGCCGGAAATGTCTTGCAACTTGCCATTCAACAAGCTGAGTTTCAGGCAGCTGCAATATTTTCTTAGAAAAAGAGGAGTTTTGACCACGGTTTACACCCGAGAAAAGACTCGTTAAATTAGCTTCCGTGGTGGCGTACATTAGCCTGCCCATAGCCCCTGACCTACGGGGCCCGTGTCACTCAGTAGACGTGAGTGTGTGTGGGCTAATCACAACGGGCAGGATTTTCATTTAGTGAACTATAGTTACAAACCTCCCTTATGTTTGACGATATTCCTGACTCTGGGATCTGTGATGAATTCAATTATCTAGTAGAGAATATGGCAGACTATGCATTTATGATCGTCGAAAACTCGAGGCTTTTAAGAGTTTTGAAGACTTTCGATTAATATTTTCCGACGGCCCTTTGGAAAAGCTCGACTACAATCCCCCCTCTAGCTCTCGGCAGATAGCGACTCGTGTGTCATTAGACTACAGGTCAAACCGAGGCAAAAAGACAGAACATACCAACTTGAACAAAAAGAAAATATATATAAATATTAAACAAACAAAAAGTAAAAGAAAATGTAATAACAAAATTTATTTTTAAAATGTTTTTTTTAATAATAATAATTGCTCCTTGAATAACGAAGGTCCGGCATAATTATAATACTATTAACTTTTATTTTATGATAATCAAACTTAAAGATAAACTCCAGTTCTGGTAAAAAAAAATAATTAATTCTCACAGAATCAAACGAAACTTACACTAAATGTTCAAGATTACAAATAAATGACATGTGCCAAACAATTTTGGAAGAAAATGTATACTGGCTGAGTAATGAGCAAAGAAGGACAAGGAAATCAAGGTAGAACTAGCCCCGACACCATGTGTGTTGTCCCATATAGCTTTCTGTGTACAGTGCTTGTTACTTTACCAAGACTCGGCCAAATTTATTATGATTTTGATGACTCCAGAACCTTGCAGTGCACACCAATAATTACATGCTACATGATCAACTGTTTCTGATCCATTCCACACCTTTTCTTTCACAATGCAATCGCGTTACCAGAACTAACCTTTATCTTTAATTTCTAATCTTATTTTAAACAATAAAATTATTCATCATCCTTATTCTTCTTCCTTGCTATCATAAGTGTTTTTTATTATTACTTTTATTACTCCTTTTTTCCATTGCTCTATCATTATTTATCAATCTTTACTTCACACATTCTTCTTCCTTGCTCATTGATTTTCTTAATTTTTTCCACTCAAAATTAATTGTTTATCATTATTCATCCTTCTTATTCTAGTTCTCTGTCAACGGATGACATTTTTAATAAATATTGTTTTATCAATACAAAGAACTTATAGTGTCACCATTATTACCTTTATTATCATTATTTCTCGTTACTTTTGTTAATAACATTGATTCTGTGTTCACTGTGCTTGCTTCTCGTTAGCCGTTTCTCGTCCGCCTTGAAATAGTTTGTATCGAGGCGTTTCACAAACATTTTTTAATCCGTAAATTTGTTCTCATTATGAAAATGTGTTTTATCAATACAAAGTACTTATAGTGTCACCATTATTACCTTTATTATCATTATTTCTCGTTACTTTTGTTAATAACATTGATTCTGTGTTCACTGTGCTTGCTTCTCGTTAGCCGTTTCTCGTCCGCCTTGAAATAGTTTGTATCGAGGCGTTTCACAAACTTTTTTTAATCCGTAAATTTGTTTTCATTATGAAAATGTGAATCGCGCCTACACGTACATGTACACGTGGTAAGCACGCGCACGCACGTTCTTCTGCAAGCAGAGGTGACTGGTGTGCGAACGGGTGGAAAATAGTTCATCACTTCTTTCATTTCTACGTCCAAATTTGTACTCAGTTTCAAGATCAAATGTATGTGGAACAAAGTCACATCTCAAAGATATTTATTATTCAAGTTTTAAACTGCCTCCTTTTTCTTCTCTCTCTCTCTCTCATAATAGCGAAAGCAAATAATACAATCACACCTTGCAAACACAGTCATGTATTGTATGCACACAGAGTGTAGGCTGCTATGCACCGCGAGTTCTTTGTTTGACCGACCATCCGATTACGTAATGCGATTTAAAGGTCTGTGAATACATTACGAAACTGGCCTTTTCTTAGGCTCTGCAAGATACATACATGTTTAGAGTTTGATGCTAATCCGTCCATCGGTTCTAGTGATAGTGTGATCACAAGCTGTTTTTGCATACATAATGAGCAATGTGACCTTTGACCTCGTGACCCCAAAATCTAATCACTTCATCGGCTCTGCAAGATACATACATGCCCAAAGTTTGGCGGGAATCCATTAATCGGTTCTTGAGATAACGTGATCACAAGAACAGACGTACGGACAGACGGACAACCAGAAAACATAATGCCTCCGGCTAGGCTGTAGCAGAGACATCAAAATATTATTATTATTATTATTATTATTAAGGCATAAATATGTGTGTTAAAAAGGTTTTTTACATTCCATCTCATGTATTATGTATCCCATGTGTTGTTAAATAGAACCAAACTTTAGGTAATTTTAATGTATGGCATGTAAGGTATTGCCAACCATTAGACTGTAATAGGATCAAATGAGGGCTAGAAAATCCATTCAAAAGGACTCACCCTCTTCCAACATTATCTGGCCAGCTTCCGTCCAAGAGAGCTATGGTCAATGTGCGAATATGATCAGCCACTACCCTGTAAGCCATGTCTACACCATCAACATCATCTGCTCCAACGTTCCCTGTGTATAGACGCACTCCACTCGCCTGAACAAAGTAAGAGAACACAAATTATATTACATCTCTCTTTATTTCAATATCTTACTATTTTCCTAATAGACAAACCATGACAAGTAAAGTGAATAGGAGCCCAGAAGTGTAATAAAGAATGTTATCAGTGAAAAATACTATTACATAACGAAGATCAGCTGTAGGTACAAGCTGCAATTTCCATGCAACATACAGCTTCTGCTTGTTCCCAAATGCTGTGGTGAACGTGGGTGTTTTGAGCATACTGCACTTTACAATTTAGTATCTCATGAGGTGTTCACACATATACAAGCATTGCTTTTTAGTGGACCTGTCTGTTTCCAACATGTATTTCTACATTTGTTTTAAATGCTTATAATTGCTTTGTAATGTTTTGTTGGAAACATGAACAAAATGAAATTGAAACAAAAAGATAAGTGAGTACAGATGAACCCAAGTTTGGCGGGAATCTATTAATCGGTTCTTGAGATAACGCAATCACAAGCTATTTATACATACGTAATAAGCCCTGTGACCTTTGACCTCGTGACCCCAAAATCTAATCGCTTCATTAGCTCTGCAAGATACATACATGACCAAAGTTTGGCGGTAATCCATTAATTGGTTCTTGAGATAAAGCGATCACGAGAACGGGACGTACGGACGGACGGACAACCAGAAAACATACTGCCTCCGGCTACTTTGTAGTGGAGGCATAAGAATAAGTGCAGAGTGAAAGTTCAGGAACATTTCAAGAAAGAAATATGTCATCTTTAAATGAAAACTACCAACATGGTATACTGCTCTCACACAATATGATCCCATATCTCATCAAAAAGGGAATTTCCCTGTTCATGATCTTACTTGGTTGAGTTTCTTGAATTCCGACACCTGTGCAAAGACATGCTCCATAATGTGTTTAGCGTCGGTTGAGTCTGCCGGTAGCTTCATGCTGATGGTTTAAGATGTCTCCACACTCATGAACATAATACTCCAGATGATCTTCAGTACCTGCGGGGGAAAGAGTCTACATAAAAAGGCCTTTGTTCTGATATGACATGGAATGGTTTTGTATGCCCTTCGGGTAAAGAGATTGATATAATAGTTGTGTTTAGAAGAACTTATGAAGGAGTTATACACCATGGGCAGAATTTTTTTTGGGTCGTTCAAAGCTGTAAGCATTTCAAAGGACCAGATATTTTTCTTCCGGGTACTACTTTGTTTTGAAGATGAAAAAGCTATATTTAAAAGGAGGGCAAGGGTTGCAGCCTCCTGTAGTGATTAGCCCCCAAAAGCAGCAGTTTTGACATGTCGGGCCTTTGCCTTTTCGTGTAGGACCAATTAAAAAACATCACCACCATCATTATCTAAAACCACATCCCCCACATCATCAGCTAAAAAACATGTAACTCTCATCATCAGCTAAAACCACATCCCGATCAATATCAGTTAGAACCATGTCACTCTCATCATCAGCTAAAACCACATCTACATCATCATCAGCTAAAACCACCTCCCATCATCATCAGCTAAAACCACATCCCCATCAACATCAGCTAAAACCATGTCACTCTTATCAACAGCTAAAACCACCTCCCATCATCAGCTAAAACCATGTCACTCTCATCATCAGCTAAAACCACCTCGCTCTCATCATCAGCTATAACTACATCCCATCATCATCAGCTAAAACCACATCCCCATCATCATCAGCTAAAACCATGTCACTCTCATCATCAGCTAAAACCCCATCCACATCATCATCAGCTAGAACCACCTCCCATCATCATCATCTAAAACCACATCCGCATCAACATCACCTGAAACCATGTCACTCTCATCATCAGCTAAAACCACCTCCCATCATCATCATCTAAAACCACATCCCCATCAACATCACCTAAAACCATGTCACTCTCATCATCAGCTAAAACCACCTCCCATCATCACCATCTAAAACCACATCCCCATCAACATCACCTAAAACTATGTCACTCTCATCATCAGCTAAAACCACCTCCCATCATCATCATCTAAAACCACATCCCCATCAACATCACCTAAAACCATGTCACTCATCATCAGCTAAAACCACCTCCCATCATCATCATCTAAAACCACATCCCCATCAACATCACCTAAAACCATGTCAATCTCATCATCAGCTAAAACCACATGATGACTGGTTTCAAATTATGGTGGTGATGTAGACTTACCGCTGGTTGAAGAGGAGGCAGGGGTACCACGAATCGGGGTTGAATCAGCGACAGATTTTCATGCTTGACGTTGAGTGCTTCATACGCTCTGAAAAAATGAAGGGGAAAAAATGCAACATCTGTAGATGCAATTTCATCATACAAATCAAAATTTGATTTGTACTCAGATTCTTCTACAATTTGGAATATTACGGTAAGCAGATTTATTATTTGATGTAAGGTAGTTTTACTACACAATGCTCTTCCCACAACAGAACTATCAAATGAACATATTAGAACAATTGCCCTCACGTCACTGCCAATTCAGCTGTATACGCCTTAATAATTCAAGCTTGGATCATGTAACGATTAGCTAATGAAGTATGTATATTATTATTCTCTGAAGCTCTGAGGAATCAACAGCTTTAAGTCCTATCTGAGAGACTGAGTAATTAAAAAGAATACCTTATACAAGCACTAAACCAAGGTTAATCCTTTCAAAGACCAACACTCTGTCCACTATGCTCTTTTGCAGACATGAATCCAATACCCAAATTAATTCTTTGCTCATAGACTACTAACTGCTACGACTCATGATCATTTGATCCTTTCTTTGTTCTTTTCTTGTTCTTTTTTTTTAAAACAAATAATATCATCATCATTATATTTATTATTTTTGTTTTTTGTTGGAGGACTCTTTTCTTTATTTCTCTCTCTCTCTCTCTCTCTCTCTTTCTCTTTTCATCGGATTCTATCATATAGGCCTGGAACTTAGACCGCGCGCAATCGAAAATAATGCCTCCGCCACAGAGCGATTTAACAAACCAAAATACATAATAGGCCCCATGACTTTTGACCTTTGACCTCATGACCCTAAAATCTAATCAATGGGCCAGTTTCGGCGATTACGTAATGCGCGGTTGCTGTAGTAACTAGGTCGGTCAAGCTTTGCCGTACCGCTATATTGAATCTGTGCATTTTTTATTAGACTGTCGGTTCTTGCTGTCAAATTTCATTCATATCTTTCTATCAAAACTGAGTTTATATATATAAATTTCCGTTTTGGCCGGAAATGTCTTGCAACTTGCCATTCAACAAGCTGAGTTTCAGGCAGCTGCAATATTTTCTTAGAAAAAGAGGAGTTTTGACCACGGTTTACACCCGAGAAAAGACTCGTTAAATTAGCTTCCGTGGTGGCGTACATTAGCCTGCCCATAGCCCCTGACCTACGGGGCCCGTGTCACTCAGTAGATGTGAGTGTGTGTGGGCTAATCACAACGGGCAGGATTTTCATTTAGTGAACTATTGTTACAAACCTCCCTTATGTTTGACGATATTCCTGACTCTGGGATCTGTGATGAATTCAATTATCTAGTAGAGAATATGGCAGACTATGCATTTATGATCGTCGAAAACTCAAGGCTTTTAAGAGTTTTGAAGACTTTCGATTAATATTTTCCGACGGCCCTTTGGAAAAGCTCGACTACAATCCCCCCTCTAGCTCTCGGCAGATAGCGACTCGTGTGTTATTAGACTACAGGTCAAACCGAGGCAAAAAGACAGAACATACCAACTTGAACAAAAAGAAAATATATATAAATATTAAACAAACAAAAAGTAAAAGAAAATGTAATAACCAAATTTATTTTTAAAATGTTTTTTTTTCATAATAATAATTGCTTCTTGAATAACGAAGGTCCGGCATAATTATAATACTATTAACTTTTATTTCATGATGATCAAACTTAAAGATAAACTCCAGTTCTGGTAAAAAGAAAAAAAATTAATTCTCACAGAATCAAACGAAACTTACACTGAATGTTCAAGATTACAAATAAATGACATGTGCCAAACAATTTTGGAAGAAAATGTATACTGGCTGAGTAATGAGCAAAGAAAGACAAGGAAATCAAGGTAGAACTAGCCCCGACACCATGTGTGTTGTCCCATATATAGCTTTCTGTGTACAGTGCTTGTTACTTTACCAAGACTCTGCCAAATTTATTATGATTTTGATGACTCCAGAACCTTGCAGTGCACACCAATAATTACATGCTACATGATCAACTGTTTCTGATCCATTCCACACCTTTTCTTTCACAATGCAATCGCGTTACCAGAACTAACCTTTATCTTTAATTTCTAATCTTATTTTAAACAATAAAATTATTCATCATCCTTATTCTTCTTCCTTGCTATCATAAGTGTTTTTCATTATTACTTTTATTACTCCTTTTTTCCATTGCTCTATCATTATTTATCAATCTTTACTTCACACATTCTTCTTCCTTGCTCATTGTTTTTCTTCATTTTTTCCACTCAAAATTAATTGTTTATCATTATTCATCCTTCTTATTCTAGTTCTCTGTCAACGGATGACATTTTTAATAAATATTGTTTTATCAATACAAAGAACTTATAGTGTCACCATTATTACCTTTATTATCATTATTTCTCGTTACTTTTGTTAATAACATTGATTCTGTGTTCACTGTGCTTGCTTCTCGTTAGCCGTTTCTCGTCCGCCTTGAAACAGTTTGTATCGAGGCGTTTCACAAACATTTTTTAATCCGTAAATTTGTTCTCATTATGAAAATGTGTTTTATCAATACAAAGTACTTATAGTGTCACCATTATTACCTTTATTATCATTATTTCTCGTTACTTTTGTTAATAACATTGATTCTGTGTTCACCGTGCTTGCTTCTCGTTAGCCGTTTCTCGTCCGCCTTGAAATAGTTTGTATCGAGGCGTTTCACAAACTTTTTTTAATCCGTAAATTTGTTTTCATTATGAAAATGTGAATCGCGTCTACACGTACATGTACACGTGGTAAGCACGCGCACGCACGTTCTTCTGCAAGCAGAGGTGACTGGTGTGCGAACGGGTGGAAAATAGTTCATCACTTCTTTCATTCGATCTACGTCCAAATTTGTACTCAGTTTCAAGATCAAATGTATGTGGAACAAAATCACATCTCAAAGATATTTATTATTCAAGTTTGAAACTGCCTCCTTTTTCTTCTCTCTCTCTCTCTCATAATAGCGAAAGCAAATAATACAATCACACCTTGCAAACACAGTCATGTATTGTATGCACACAGAGTGTAGGCTGCTATGCACCGCGAGTTCTTTGTTTGACCGACCATCCGATTACGTAATGCGATTTAAAGGTCTGTGAATACATTACGAAACTGGCCTTTTCTTAGGCTCTGCAAGATACATACATGTTTAGAGTTTGATGCTAATCCGTCCATCGGTTCTAGTGATAGTGTGATCACAAGCTGTTTTTGCATACATAATGAGCAATGTGACCTTTGACCTCGTGACCCCAAAATCTAATCACTTCATCGGCTCTGCAAGATACATACATGCCCAAAGTTTGGCGGGAATCCATTAATCGGTTCTTGAGATAACGTGATCACAAGAACAGACGTACGGACAGACGGACAACCAGAAAACATAATGCCTCCGGCTAGGCTGTAGCTGAGACATCAAAATATTATTATTATTACTAGCAGGACCCGCGGAAATCCGCGGGATTCTAGAGGGGGGACGGGGGTGTAAATAGATATAGAGACTCTCTAAATTAGAACCACCAAGAACTTTATTTGCCATTTATATAAAAATAAAAAAACGATCTAACTGTACCGGTAGTTATTCTTTAAGCCACTGGAACTGCGTAGAGTTCCGACTACGCATAAATTAGGCTGCGTATTAATGGGAAAATAGTCCCTGCGTAGGTTAGGCGTAAGCTGGCGTACAGGTTTGCTTATGGTTGCTTACTGTGTGGAAAGCTTTTACTGCTTTGTCGATCTGGCGTAGGGTAGCGTACTGTTGCGTAGGCATGTAGCGTAGTGTTGCGTAAAAAGGCGTACTTTCTGCGTCAAATTTCTACGCCTAAAGTACGCGAAAAAAATTAAACATGTTGAATTGTTTTCGTTCATCTTGCGTACCAGTTCCGTAGTGTGGCGTACCAACTACGCAGAAATTAGGCTGCGTATTAGGAAAATAGTCCCTGCGTAGGTTATGCATAAGCTGCATGGCGTACAGGTTTGCTTATGGTTGCTTACTGTGTGGAAAGCTTTTACTGCCTTGTCGATCTGACGTAGGGTAGCTAGCGTACTATTGCGTAGGCATGTACATGTAGCATGGTGTTGCGTAAAAAGGCGTACTTTCTGCGTCAAGTTTCTACGACGAAAGTACCGAAAACAAATTTAACATGTTGAATTGTTTTCGTTCATCTTGCGTACCAGTTCCGTAGTGTGGCGCGTACCGACTACGCAGAAATTAGGTTGCGTATTAATGGGAAAATAGTCCCTGCGTAGGTTATGCGTAAGCTGGCGTACAGGTTTGCTTATGGTTGCTTACTGTGTGGAAAGCTTTTACTTTGTCGATCTGGCGTAGGGTAGCATACTGTTGCGTAAAAAGGCGTACTTTCTGCGTCAAGTTTCTTCGCCAAAAGTACGCAAAAAAAATTAAACATGTCGAATTGTTTTCGTTTTTCTTGCGTACCCCTTTACGTCCCTCAGCATATAGCATATAACGTAGGCCAGCGTAGTTGGTACGCAATACTTCACAACTCTACGTATTGACCCCACGCCAATTAGAAGACCATGCCAGTGTCACAAATAAAGTATTAAAGATATGCTCATCTGACCTTAATTAAATGTCTAAAACCCTCAAGCTTTCGGGGGTTTGGCCCCTTGAAACCCGTGGACCCCACGCCTATATTATATATACACTCAACTCGCTGCGATCTGATCTCTCCCCCCCCCCCCACTTTGAAGAACGTTTCTTGGAGCCTGCATGTAACATGGAAGAATGGTGCATGGTGATGCAGATTTTTTTTCTGCACCCCCCCCCCCCCCAACGATTTTACTCATTACGCAACTGACTGTTTTGCAATGCATGAATCTGGTTGATATTGAACTATTAATATGTAAATGTACAATTCATAACCTTATTTAATGCTTTCTTGTAATTTACTGTAAATATAAGAAACACATTTATGGCACTTCGGCCTCTTCGCTGTTGTGTTGACGGGTTCTTCGATGGATGGATAGACGTATGTGTAGTTGTATAGTTGTACGAATATTGGCCTGCTTGGCCCCCCAAACTCTTCGACTCTAGCGCAGCTCAGTCAAAGCATCTTGGTCAAAGCGCCCCGGTCGCAGCACCGTGTATTGACTGAAGTAAGCTTGCGACTGAACTGTCAGTCCAATGGTTTTCTTGTGAAAACTTTCCTTTAAAAAATGATAATCAAAATTGAGTATACATGGCCGTAATAATCACAAAATAAGCTTTGATTTCATACCTCCATTCACGAAAACTATATAAAAATCGCGGCAATCATGATGGAAATAGGTCTTTAAGTTTGGACGTCGACGGGAATTAGCCCCGTGTATCAGCTCTGGCTCGTGCAGCGCAGCTAGTACAAAGCACACCCTATAGCAAGACGCTACTCTTGGTGATCCCGCCCTTTGCATAGAGCATTTAATACGCAACATAATGTGAGTTGTTGGTCATCTGTTGTGTGTCTCTTTGAGAACTGCAAAGAAATGAGTGTGAATCGACGGCGCGGCGGCATGCAGTCTATATAGAGAATATCATATGGGAAGATACCTAACACGGGGTAAGTCATACCCATTCAGCGTGCATTTAATACGCAACTTAATATGAGTGGATGGTCATCGGTCGTGTGTCTACGGATGTAATGTTGAATATCCATGAGGTATCTCTGTCGTCACGCATATCCTGCATTATGCATATCGCGTCTGTTTTCGCCCTGGACGTCGACACGGAGGAGGACCTCGGGCGGAGTATAGCCAATTCCACAGAGTAGACTCTCCCGCGGACGACGGCACCGGGCACGGTTACCCCGGGGGGAGGGTTCAGGAGGAGATAGCTGCACCAACTTCGGTCGGCGATCTCATTAAAAAACAATAGAATACAAAGGCTCGCGGAGACGTCGCGCCCCCCGCGGAGCCTTAATTTTATTAGCGTATTACTTATAGTGATGACTAGCTGGACCCGCGGAAATCCGCGGGATTCTAGAGGGGGGCGGGGGGTGTAAATAGATATATAGAGACTGTCTAAATTAAAACCACCAAGAACTTTATTTGCCATTCAGGCCATTAAAAAAATGTTTTGCGTCCCCGCCCGCTTCCTATTTGGGGGCCGCCTCCTATTTTTTTTTTTTTTTTTTTTTTTTTTTTTTTGAAGAAAAAAAACATGAAAAGCACTGCTAAAATGTATTTCTGATTTAAAAAAAAAAAAAAAAAAATTGTCGGCCGCCATCTTGAAAAATAGCCCGAATGTCAGGGAAAATGTACCGAGCGGCCATTTTGAAAGAAAAAAAAAGGGCCTCCTCCTTCCCATTTTTCGAAAAAACAGGACGCCAAACATGTTTTTTTTTAAATTTGGCCTTATATAAAAAAATAAAAAAAACGATCCAACTGTACCGGTAGTTATTCTTTAAGCCACTGGAACTGCGTAGAGTTCCGTAGTGTGGAAAGCTTGTACTGCTTTGTCGATCTGGCGTAGGGTAGCGTACTGTTGCGTAGGCATGTAGCGTAGTGTTGCATAAAAAGGCGTACTTTCTGCGTCAAATTTCTACGCCGAAAGTACGCGAAAAAAATTAAACATGTTGAATTGTTTTCGTTCATCTTGCGTCCCAGCAAACACAGAACGTTTTCAGAACGTTTTCAAAACGTTTTTTTTAGGTCCTGTACGTCTTCGTCCTAAATGAACGTTTTAAAAACGTTTATATAACATTAAAGTTTGGACTTCTCATTTACGTCAAAGTTTAGGTTTTTGAGAACGTTTAAAAAACGTTTTTTGGACGTTACAAAATTAAACGTTTGGTATAGGACGTTTACAGAACGTTTGATATAGGACGTTTACAGAACGTTTGATATAGGACGTTTACAAAACGTTTGTGGACGTTACAAAATAAACGTTTTGTACATAACGTTCACAGAACGTTTTATATACGTCCAATTCAATAAATCAACTAAGATTTTTTTAAAAACAAATACCAGAATTAAGCATCATATTTTGTCTACGTCCAACTACTAAGGATAAATAAAAACAAATGAAAACAGATCACTAAAATACTGTAGGCGATTTCTTGAATTGAAATGAAAACGAGATTTGTTTGTTTTATCATATAAATGCATACACAATTCATAAACAAAAATACACAAGCAAAACATATTTTTATACATTTTACATACTCAATTTTATTACCGGTAATTTCAAATCATTTATCTTACATCTTTACACAACAACGAACGAGGCCGCCGCCGCCGAGGATTGATCGATGACGTCAGCGCTAGCCGTGCCCGGCTGCGTTATTGCCCGGCTAGCTAGCTAGCCGGCCATGTGCGTGAAAATTACATTGAGAATTTTCCCATTGAATACCGTGTGTGCCTTTGCAAGAGCTATCAAGAAATCCTGAACTATCTACCTAATTTGTGAGACTGCAACACCAATGTAAGAGATATTTTACCATTTTGATATCTGTTAGGTGTTTAAATGTTGTTTGAGTGAATTCGAGACGTGTAAAATGTGGGAAAACATTTAAATGAGTATCGGCTTGTGTCGTGACATGTCTGCATGTAACTCCGGGAAGCTCCAACACCGGCGCGCAGCGGCGCGCCGGTGTTGGAGCTTCCCGGAGTTAGTCTGCATGCTGCATTTCATCATTAGCGATAATAACGTGCATGAAAATTTACTTTTAACCAACCTGTGAGTGTGAATGCAATGTGATACATGCCAAACAAAAAGGCGTATGTTAACCAGACGCGTTACTGTTATTGTTGATTGTTGTATGATTGAATCCAGAATGATGTGAATTAACCCAACTTTCACCTAACAGTAACACATTAATACATGTCATGTAGCAGAAAGAGTTACTTAAAATCACTGAAAGAACTTGAATTTATTTCTGATATGGTAAAGGTCTACATGTACATTGTAACTGTAAGTTAGTAGATCTATGACCGAGTGACTTAAAGTCTTCAGTGAAGATGGCCATGTGTTTCGGACTCCCCACACGTATCCGCACCGCTGGTATTAGATTGCGCGTGGCCATTTTGCCCACTAAATTTCACATTTCCAAACGTGAATACAGCCACACATTTGCACGGGAGTCAAAATCAGGGGGGGGGGGTCTGCCTATCATTTGATAGGCAGACCCCCTTTTTTGTTTGTTCATTTGAAAGGGGGCTGGGGCGCAAGCTGGGGCGTGTTTAATAGAATTATCAAATAAAAAAATAATTAAATAAATACAAAAATTAATAAAAAGGGAGAGGGGGGCTTGCCCCACGACCCCCCCCCCCCCCCCTGCAGGGTCCGCTTATGTCCGTGTTATATAGAATTATCAAATTAAAAAAAATAATAAAATAAATAATAATAGGGGGAGGGGGCTTGCGCCCCAGCCCCTATCAAATGAACAAAAAAAGGGGGGGTGGTCTGCCTATGTCCGTGTTGAATTGAAATTGAACAAGAAAACAAAATAAGAAAAACAAAATAAAGACTTTAGAAAAAATGTTTAAGTGGATTTTTTTTTTTTTTTTACCCTTTCATCCAATTTTGATGAAATTTTTAGTGTTCTTGTTAAATTTTACTCTACTTTACATAACATCCCAATTTCAGCCTGGAGTACCACTTTAAGTGCTAACTTAACCCTAATAGCACCTGGGGGGGCCATAATGCCCCCCCCCCCTCGAGATTGTTCGCGACCATTCCGCCGCGCAATTTTTTTTGACCGCGCTGCTCGCTGACTTTTTACTTTCAAGTCTTGCGCATCTTTTGACACCATTTTCGCGAAAATCAGGAATACCGTTATGATGCTGCACGGCCTTTTATACACGCTCGTCCAAACGAAAATGGCTCAAAAACGTGATTTTGTGTATTGAGTTTTCTCACCTTATTCATAAAGATATGATTATTTTCACTTTCTTTGGCTGAAATTAATTTATTATAGCACAATTATGCTTCAAAATAGTTCTATGATAAATTTTACGAAAAAAACACAACAAAAACAAAGGTGGTAGCAAGGTCTGAAATACCCCGGTGCTATTAGGGTTAAGAGAGTTTTCTGAATACCACCCCTGCTGATATACACAACGAATCACCAGCATAAAGAATTTTGTTAGCATTTTTGGCCTGGACATTGTCAATCTCTAGGTGTGCATCAACATACGCTACTTGTATGAGTACAGTAGACCACTGCCTTTGTTGTCGAGTGCTGCGCTGCAATTGAATTTATATGCTAGAAGGATGCTAGATGATGTTTTAACCCTAATAGCACCTGGGGGAGGGAGGGGGGGGGGGGGGGCATAATGTACCAATTCATCAAAATTGAAAATTAACATGTTGAACTCAAAATGAATTCATAAAGCTTGAACATTTTTCAAAAATTCTTTTCTTGCTTGATATTTTTCTAATGTCTGTGATGTTTTTCCAGATATGGAGTGTGACCCTGAGCCACTTCGCAGAAGCCCGAGAAAGGCAGATAAGTCGAAGACTAAGGAACTTCCTCTCCCCAAATTGTCAACAACATCCATGATGGCCAGATTTGTCCCCTTAAGCCCGACGGGCCCAATCCAGAGGGGATCATCTCCATCTACAACTACATTCCCCTCTCCTTCGACTTCTCGCCAAAGCCAGCCGCCGACACCAAAAGCTAGAACCTTGGACAGTAAGTATTTACGTAGAGAATTTCACAAACAAAATATCTCTTCTCAAGAACTTAATAGTATGTTTCATAGGAGGTCAATTGATTAGATTTTGGAGTACAGCATATTTAAACTACAAACAAAATTTACTATTTTTTACCAAGATGCTACACTGATATAAGAGAGAGAGGTTGTCAATATAAATACAACATCAAAAGTAAGTTCCCCCCTAAAGAGCCCCATCAAATCTTCCAGTGGAAAAATCAAGAAAAAAAAACGTAATTTTTTGTTCATGTTGTGATCATTCAGCCGTTAAGTCACGGATGTCACTAATTTTCGAGAATCTGCTTCCTAACAACCCTAGCTATATCCAATGCTTGGTTTCAACTTGAATAATTTGTTATACTCGAAGATTTTATGGGGTTCTTTAGGGGGAAACTTTCTTTTGATGTGTTTAATTTTGATTTATTTTTATCAAAAAAGCAGGGGTATATTTTTCTGCAAAATTGCTTTCAGATTCGTTCTGTATGTGTTGCATTGTCTGATGCTTTGTACAAGTATTGTCATTGCAGCTTGGTGATGTATTCCTGAAATGCGATAGTTGAAAAGCTGTCGTACATATCAGTCACACTAAAATTACATACTCTTCTTAGCTACCAAAATGACCTAATTTGTTAATGTATTATTTTTTACTCCTTTTGTTTTCCTAGACAATTTTCAACAGCAGGTACTTCAAAAACTTCAGAAGCTGGAAGATGTCCAGGCCCAGATAGTGGAGACGCTGGCAAACCTGGTTGCCAAATCATCAGTGAGTTTACGGGCAGGTCCTGCCGACCTGCAGGAGCCCTTTGCGGAACCGCTCAAGACAGGGAGTGAATTCGACTTGCTCGAAATGAGACTCGTAGAGTCTGATTTTAAGAAGAGAATGGTAAGTTTAAAAATACTTGCATACTAATTTGGCATTATTTGATCATCCATTCAAATGACTTTGTTTTTCCTTTTTGTACAGGTTTAATTATCTAAACCTGAAATATCCTGAGTTTCTGATTTATACATGCCTTGATTACTTTATAGCCATGTTTAAAAAAAAAAGTGAAAGCCTGTGAGTTTTGCAAATGATAAATTAATATTTACCGCATCAGGGTGAAGGTTTTAGCGGAGAAACATTCATAATAATGTCTGGAAATGAGACGGTTGGCTCCTATTTATGTGAGAATCTACGGCATTGTAATTGATAATGGTTCTTTTAATTTCAGATCAACTACCTGAGTCTAGTCGGCGGGGGCAATATTGCCCAAACAAGTCGGCGTATCATGAAAAAGCTGGGGTCAAATAATCTTTGGTCAGATTTCAACGTGAATGGGAGGAAGGGGAAGCGTGGTCTGAAGTCAACAAGATTTGTTCCCGTCATTGTCAGTAAGTAATCAATTAGTATATGATTAGCCAATTTCAATTTTATTTTATATGTTTCTGGATTCACCCGATGAGTTACAATGATTGGTGATCAAATGGACATTGATGGTCTCTAGCAACCTTGCTGCCTTTGAAGTCGCATAATAGCATTGTTTTCTGCTTGTAAGGTAGCTGTTGAATTTGGCCTCTAAGGAGTAGTTATGTTTTATGCCCATCTGAACAAGGAATTACTTATGTGAGAGTGTGCAGATGTGTATCCATGTATTTCTTCATACAAAAATGCCCATTTTTGCAAAACAAAAAAAAGGGGTGGGCCATAACATGGGAACCGACATACCATTTTCCCCTAATACATTTGAGAGGAGTGTAATTTTAATATAATGATCCATGGCGTCTGCACTTACGTCTTTCAGGAGCCTGCATGAAGACCGACCAGGGCGCCAAAGAGATGGAGATTGAAGAAGTCGTAGGGGACTTTCTCAAGCGAACCCCATTTCTTCCAGGAGGAAAGAAATGGAAGGTAAATTCCTTTTACTTTTGTTTGTGTTTTTATTTTTTATTTTTTATTTTTTTCTCTTTATATTATGTGGATTTCTATCAAAATACAAAAATATGTTGCAAGAGAATATCAGATCAATTTACTATTTCAAAGGGCATTCAGCCTTTTTTGACCAATTTTTGTTTGGACATTAAAAAAATGTGTATTTCAAAGTTATCTTTTGATTGAATGAGTGAAAATTCTGGTGTTACGTGTATGTTCCCTTTTAAAGGGATAGACCCAATATCTGTAAAACAATATTGTACATAAAGCACATCATTAGTCCAGTTTTGCCCTTGTTGATAGGGGTGGCCGGATTCACCTCACTGCCACCCTAGCTTATCCAGACGTCAGTTTTTAGGCATTGGTCTCGAGAATATTTTGTGGACAGGCAATAATATTTACTTATGTGCAGCCTCTTCAGATATAATTTTGGTTCATAATTTACATTATGCCAGTTTGTCACCAAATGAGCTTGTATAGGCGCTGTTTTTAGGGAGGGGGAACATCATGCCCCCTAGTTTTTTATGGTTTAGTTGAAATGAACATTTAATTTATAAATAAAGGTTGTTTGCTCTGATTTGCAGAAACCTGATACCGATGGGGCTAGAGTTCCAGCTGTCGCTGCCGAAGATGTTGCCAAAGATGTTGCTGCTGTTGCAGATGCCACTGAAGACGAGGAGGAGGGTGTCATGGAGAATTAAAAAGGATAAACGCTGATGACATCTGTTCTCGATTCGCTATGTAGTTACATACTGGCTTCTGATAAAACTCATTTATAGAACAAATCTGGACCTAACTACAAAATCTTTGGTGGATCAAAAGGACAATATATTAAATGGTATTTGAGACATATACAGTTCTCATAAAGGTTTTACCGGAGGTCAATCACACCAATTATGCCAAGTTTTCTTTGTCATTTAGTTTGTACATGTTTTCAGTATGAATTAACAACATCTTTCAGGAATCAAAGAGGAAATTACAGGTTCTATAAATCACTCAAGTTACTTTTGTTGAGTGTGCTGTAACCAAAAATGCTACATATGTGCTGCCAAATTCTTAACACTAGATATATTTATAGTCTTGCCTTTTCTCTAAATAGCCCGGTAGATTTGAGTTTTCATACTTGCCAGTTATATGACATATTTTCAACTTGTATCTCATTAATGTAAATAACTATGTGTTGATTATGATGGATTTTGTTTTTCATGGAAGATGAAAGTTCTAATGCTGGCTTCTGATAAAACTCGTTTATAGCACAAATCTGGACCCGACTACAAAATCTGTGTGGGATCAAGAGGACGATATAGTAAATGGTAAAACTATACAGTTCTCGTTAAGGTTTTACCGGAGGTCAATCACACCAATTATGCCAAGTTTTCTTTGTCATTTAGTTGGTACATGTTTTCAGTACAAATTAACAACATATTTCAGGAATCAAAGAGGAAATTACGGGTTCCGTAAATCACTTGAGTTACTTTTGTTGAGTATGCTGTAACCAAAAATGCTATGCGTGTGCTGCCAAATTCATGACACTAGATATATTTATAGTCTTGCCTTTCCTATGTATAGATTGGTAAATTTAAGTTTTCATACTTGCCAGTTATATGACATATCTTCAAATTGTATCTCATTAATGTAAATAATTATGTGTTGATTGTTACAATGTTATATGATGGATTTTGTATTTCATGGAAGATGAAAGTTCTAATGCTGGCTTCTGATAAAACTCGTTTATAGCACAAATCTGGACCTGACTACAACATCTGTGTGGGATCAAGAGGACGATATAGTAAATGGTAATACTATACAGTTCTCGTTAAGGTTTTACCAGAGGTCAATCACACCAATTATGCCCAATTTTTTTTGTCATTTAGTTGGTACATGTTTTCGGTACGAATTAACAACATCTTTTCAGGAATCAAAGAAATTACGGGTTCTATAAATCACTCAAGTTACTTTTGTTGAGTATGCTGTAACCAAAAATGCAATATGTGTGCTGCCAATTTGTTTACACTAGATATATTCATAGACTTGCCTTTTTTATTAATAGATTGGTAATATTGAGTATTCATACTTGCCACTTACTATAATGACATATCGTCATCTTGTACATTTTTTTCTTGTAAATAACCATTGTATCTGTGGTTTCAAATGGACCATCCCAACCAAATTTCTGTTGGCTGTTTATAATCTTATTTAAGTCTATTTTACGCCAATTTTTCAACCGTATTTCTCTAGATTTTCTCCTTGTGATATCACTTGTCTATCACCAGCCTGAAATAGACGTCTATTGGATGTTCGTATACCACATGGTGTTATGAAAACTTTCAGTTGTGAATACTTTATCACCACGGAAACCTACAGAGAACATTGTATCTTTTTATAAGTAACCTTGAAATACATGTACTATTATTACCAAGTCTTTGAACATTTATTTATGTTTGATAATAAAATCCTGAAATCGATCAAATGTGTGACCCAGTATTTATTTCATATACCATTTGTATTTGTTGAACATTCTCAACACTTTTGCAGGACGTTCTTAAATGTTTGTTGCGCATTCTTTCAACGCCCGAGACATTTTCAGACATTCTATAAAGGTTTTCTGAACAATCTCCTAAAACGTTTTATGAACGTTTTAGACGTGTTTTAAAAGGTTTTTTAAACGTTCTTAAAACGTTTGTAGACCATTTGGACGTTTAGAAAACGTTCTATAAACGTTCCAGACGTGTTTTAAAAGGTTTTTTAAACGTTTGTAGAACATTTGGACGTTTAGAAAACGTTTTATAAACGTTCCAGACGTGTTTTAAAAGGTTTTCTAGACGTTCTTAAAACGTTTGTAGAACATTTGGACGTTTAGAAAACGTTTTATAAACGTTCCAGACGTGTTTTAAAAGGTTTTCTAGACGTTCTTAAAACGTTTGTAGTGCATTTTAACGTTTTAAAAACGTTTAAAGAACGTTCCAAACGTTTTTAACAACGTCAACAATATATTTAGAACGTTTTCAAAAGGTTTTTGGACTTTTCGAATGTCTGAAAGGTTTTTAAAGGTTTTTTTTTTGTTCTTTTAACGTTTAAAACACGTTTTTAAAACGTCCAATAAAACGTTTTAAATACGTCGGAAACCTACCACATTTTGACGTCCAAAAAACGTTTTCACAAAACGTCCAAAAACCAACTTGGAACGTTTTTAGAACGTTCAGAAAACGTCCAATTGTTAGTTGGGGTACCCCTTTCCGTCCCTCAGCATATAGTAACGTAGGCCAGCGTAGTTGGTACGCAACACTACGCAACTCTACGTATTGACCCCACGCCAATTAGTGACTCGCAAGTGTCACAAATAAAGTATTAAAAATATGCTCATCTGACCCTAATTAAACGCCTAAACCCCCCAAGCTTTCGGGGGTTTATGGCCCCTTGAAACCCGTGGACCACGCCTATATTATATATACACTCAACCCGCTGCGATCTGATCTCTCCCCCCCCCCCCAACTTTGAAGAATGTAACCCCCGAGCTCTTGGGGGTTTATGGCCCCTTGAAACCCGTGGACCCCACCCCTATATTATATATACACTCAACTCAGGACCCGCGGAAATCCGAGGGATTCTAGAGGGGGGCGCAGGCAAAAAATTAAGTTTTTCATTTCGGAGGCTCCATTTCAAATTTTTGGGAAATTTTCGGGGGCTACTTTTTCAACTTTCGGGGGCTCTTTTTTCTGGGGCTACTTTTTCATTAATTCATAAAAGGATAGGCCTACACTTTGTTGAGATTTGTTTAGTAGGCTAAGGTTTCAGGCTTCCTACTTCATAATTGCCTATTTAAAAAAAAAAAAACATTTTTCTAGTTCAATAACTAAGTTTTCATGCATTGATTTGATGCAAGAACTGTAACATAATGAACCTAGATTGTGATTATTTCTGACCATGAATTTCGATAATCATTTTTCAAAGTAAAATTTTCACAAGAAAATCAGACAGTCGTTTAAAAACGTAGACATTAGTAATATTTTTACTAATTCTAAGCTCAGGTTTCGTAAATCTATTTACGAAACTATATTGAAATCGCGGCAATAATGATGCAAACCAACAGATAACAATTTCAAAGTGTCAAATGAGTTGAGATGAGCTTGCAGGAAGCTCAACACCGGCGCCGCAGGCGTCGGACGCCTGCGGGGCGCGGTCCCGGTGTTGGAGCTTCCTGCAAGCTCATCTCAACTCACACACACTGCACTGCGTGTTGATTGAAGGCAGCTTGCGACTGAACTGTCAGTCCAATGGTTTTCTTGTGAAAACTTTCCTTTAGAAAATGATAATCAAAATTTTGTATACATGGCCGTAATAATCACAAAATAAGCTTTGATTTCATACCTCCATTCACGAAAACTATATAAAAATCGCGGCAATAATGATGGAAATAGGTCTCTAAGTTAGGACGTGGACGGGAAGCTTCGTGTGTATCTCTGTGGCTTGTGCAGCGCTAAAGCACATCCTATAGCACATCCTATAGCAAGACGCTTTACTCTCGGTGATCCCGCCCTTTGCATAGAGCATTTAATACGCAACATAATGTGAGTGGTTGGTCATTTGTTGTGTGTCTCTTTGAGAACTGCAAAGAAATGAGTGTGATCGACGGCGCGGTCTATATAGAGAATATCATATAGGAAGATACCCAACACGGGGTAAGTCATACCCATTTAGCGTGCATTTAATACGCAACTTAATGTGAGTGGATAGTCATCGGTCGTGTGTCTACGGATGTTATGTTGAATATCCATGAGGTATCTCTGTCGTCACGCATATCCTGCATTATGCATGTCGCGTCTGTTTTCGCCCTGGACGTCGACACGGAGGAGGACCTCGGGCGGAGTATAGCCAATTCGACAGAGTAGACTCTCCCGCGGACGACGGCACCGGTCACCGGTACCCCGAGGGGAGGGTTCAGGAGGAGATAGCTGCACCAACTTGGGTCGGCGATCTCATTAAAAAACAATAGAATACAAAGGCCGGCGGAGACGTCATGCCCCCCGCGGAGCCTTAGCGTATTACTTATAGTGACTAGCTGTTTGCGCCCGTTAAACGGGCGCTCTTTGCTGTGGCAGCCATTTTGCGTTTGTCTCAGCCACAGATCCATGGGGCGCTGCTACAAAAAATTTGAACATGTTTAATTGTTTGCGTCCATCTTGCGTACGCTCAGCGTAGTTGGTACGCAACTCTACCCCCGTGGACCCCACGCATACACTCAACTCGCTTCGAGCTACCGATCCCCCCCCCCCCCCCCGTCCCCCCCAACCCATGGACCCCACGCCTACACTCAACTCGCTTCGATCTACCTGATCCCCCCCGTACCCCCGACAACCCGTGGACCCCACGCCTACACTCAACTCGCTTCAATACACCTGATCCCCCTCGCCCCCCCCCCACAACCCGTGGACCCCACGCCTACACTCAACTCGCTTGATCTACCTGACCCCCCCCCCCCCCACAAACTTTGAAAAATGTTTTGTGGGGTCTGCATTTAACATGTAAGATGCAGATTTTTTTTGTAACATGTAAGATGCAAGATGTAAGATTGCCCCCCCCCCCCCCCCAACGATCTTATGGCACTTCGGCCTGCCCGCTGTTGTGTTCACGTGTAGGCCTACTTCAATGAATGGATAGACATTAAAATAGTCGCATGGATGGATACATAATATAGCGTATAGTTGTCGAATATTGGCATGTTTGGCCCTTCATAGTCTCTTCGACTCTGAATAGCTCACTCACTCACTCAGTCGAGCAGCCAGCGCAGCTAGAGTGCACTGCACTAGCACTACACACTGTATGCGTACGACAGAGCTCTTGAAACTGAACGATGTTTTTCTCTGATTTTCTTGTGAAAACTTTCCTTTAATAAATGATAAACATGGCCAGAATAATCACAAAATAAGCTTTGATTTCATACCTCCACTCACGAAAACTATATAAAAATCCCGGCAATAATGATGGAAATAGGTCTCTAAGTTTGGACGTGGATGGGAAGACATCTGTTGCGCTGATTTTACTAGGCCTAGATCTAACTTAGATCTAATTGATTTCATCATGAAATAAGCTAATAAATATCAAATAAAGACTTAACTCATTTAAATTTTAAATATGAGGTCTACATTTTAATTAAAATTAAAAAAATGGTAAAGATTACAAAATCTAAAATATATAAAACAAACACAGGGAAGAAAAAAAAAACTTGTGACGGAGGCGGGATCGAACCCGTGCGTGCAAAAAGTGCAAAAGCTGCCGGTGAATCGAACGCAACCGGCGCCTCAGACCGCTCGGCCATTTTCACTTCATGCTAAAGCATGAAATTCGTGACAGATAAGTAGGACGTGCGGACGCATCGACGACGTCGACGACGACCGGGACGTCGCACCGCGCTGGGACGTGGTCGAGCAGCTGGATTAAAATGCCCTCTGTCCGCTCGACCGCCCGGCGGCGCCAGGGGGCGGGCGGGAATGGAGATTTGGGCGCTGTAAAATGGACCCCAGATACCCCCCTCGACGCCTTAGAGTATTATTATATGGACTAGCTGTTTGCGCCCGTTAAACGGGCGCTCTTTGCTGTGGCAGCCATTTTGCGTTTGTCTCAGCCACAGATCCATGGGGCGCTGCTACAAAAAATTTGAACATGTTTAATAATTGTTTGCGTCCATCTTGCGTACGCTCAGCGTAGTTGGTACGCAACTCTACCCCCGTGGACCCCACGCATACACTCAACTCGCTTCGAGCTACCGATCCCCCCCCCCGTCCCCCCCCCCCCCAACCCGTGGACCCCACGCCTACACTCAACTCGCTTCGATCTACCTGATCCCCCGTACCCCCCCCCCCACAACCCGTGGACCCCACGCCTACACTCAACTCGCTTCGATCTACCTGATCCCCCGTACCCCCCCCCCACAACCCGTGGACCCCACGCCTACACTCAACTCGCTTCGATCTACCTGACCCCCCCCCCTCACACTTTGAAAAATGTTTTGTGGGGTCTGCATGTAACATGTAAGATGCAGATTTTTTTTGTAACATGTATTAAGATGCAAAAAAAAAAAAATTTGCCCCCCCCCCCTCTCGCATGGATGGATACATAATATAGCGTATAGTTGTCGAATATTGGCATGTTTGGCCCTTCATAGTCTCTTCGACTCTGAATAGCTCACTCACTCACTCAGTCGAGCAGCCAGCGCAGCTAGAGTGCACTGCACTACACACTGCATGCGTACGGCAGAGCTCTTGAAACTGAACGATGTTTTTCTCTGATTTTCTTGTGAAAACTTTCCTTTAATAAATGATAATCAAAACTCAGTAAACATGGCCAGAATAATCACAAAATAAGCTTTGATTTCATACCTCCACTCACGAAAACTATATAAAAATCGCGGCAATAATGATGGAAATAGGTCTCTAAGTTTGGACGTGGATGGGAAGACATCTGTTGCGCTGATTTTATTTAGGGTCTATAGGCCTAGGTCTAACTTTAGATCTAATTGATTTCATCATGAAATATATCAAATAAAGACTTGACTCGTTTAAATTTTAAATATTAGGTCTACATTTTAATTAAAATTAAAAAAATGGTAAAGATTACAAAATCTAAAATATATAAAACAAACACAGGGAAGAAAAAAAAACTTGTGACGGAGGCGGGATCGAACCCGTGCGTGCAAAAAGTGCAAAAGCTGCCGGTGAATCGAACGCAACCGGCGCCTCAGACCGCTCGGCCATTTTCACTTCATGCTAAAGCATGAAGTTCGTGACGGCTAAGTAGGACGTGGGGACGCATCGACGACGTCGACGACGACCGGGACGTCGCACCGCGCTGGGACGTGGTCGAGCAGCTGGATTAAGACGCCCTCTGTCCGCTCGACCGCCCGGCGGCGCCAGGGGGCGGGCGGGAGGGCAGATTTGGGCGCTGTAAAATGGAGCCCGGATACCCCCCTCGACGCCTTACAGTATTATTATATAGATTATTATTATTAAGGCATAAATATGTGTGTTAAAAAGGTTTTTTTAATTCCATCTTATGTATTATGTATCCCATGTGTTGTTAAATAGAACCAAACTTTAGGTAATTTTAATGTATGGCATGTAAGGTATTGCCAACCATTAGACTGTAATAGGATCAAATGAGGGCTAGAAAATCCATTCAAAAGGACTCACCCTCTTCCAACATTATCTGGCCAGCTTCCGTCCAAAAGAGCTATGGTCAATGTGCGAATATGATCAGCCACTACCCTGTAAGCCATGTTTACACCATCAACATCATCTGCTCCAACGTTCCCTGTGTATAGACGCACTCCAGTCGCCTGAACAAAGTAGAGAACACAAATTATATTACATCTCTCTTCATTTCAATATCTTACTATTTTCCTAATAGACAAACCATGAAAAGTAAAGTGAATAGGAGCCCAGAAGTGTAATAAAGAATGTTATCGGTGAAAAATACTATTACATAACGAAGATCAGCTGTAGGTACAAGCTGCAATTTCCATGCAACATACAGCTTCTGCTTGTTCCCAAATGCTGTGGTGAACGTGGGTGTTTTGAGCATACTGCACTTTACAATTTAGTATCTCATGAGGCATGCACACATATACAAGCATTGCTTTTTAGTGGACCTGTCTGTTTCCAACATGTATTTCTACATTTGTTTTAAATGCTTATAATTGCTTCGTAATGTTTTGTTGGAAACATGAACAAAATGAAATTGAAATTGAAACAAAAAGATAAGTGAGTACAGATGAACCCAAGTTTGGCGGGAATCTATTAATCGGTTCTTGAGATAACCCAATCACAAGCTATTTATACATACGTAATAAGCCCTGTGACCTTTGACCTCGTGATCCCAAAATCTAATCACTTCATTAGCTCTGCAAGATACATACATGACCAAAGTTTGGCGGTAATCCATTAATTGGTTCTTGAGATAAAGCGATCACGAGAACGGGACGTACGGACGGACGGACAACCAGAAAACATACTGCCTCCGGCTACTTTGTAGCGGAGGCATAAGAATAAGTGCAGAGTGAAAGTTCAGGAACATTTCAAGAAAGAAATATGTCATCTTTAAATGAAAACTACCAACATGGTATACTGCGCTCTCACACAATATGATCCCATATCTCATCAAAAAGGGAATTTCCCTGTTCATGATCTTACTTGGTTGAGTTTCTTGAATTCCGACACCTGTGCAAAGACATGCTCCATAATGGCCCGAATTCACAAAGCAAGGTTTGAGCTCAGACCAAGGTTTATGTACGTCATATGACGCGTTTCAGGTTTGAGTTCAGACCTTGGTCTGAAATGCATTTCACAAAGCCGGTTTGTCCTCAGACCAAGGTTTATGTACGTCATATGACGCGTTTCAGGTTTGTCCTCAGACCAGGTTTATGTACGTCATCAGACCCGAAATTTACAGACTGCTCAGATAGGAGGTTTGTAATTTCTCAAACCTGGTTTGAGAGCTATCAACCAATCAGGATGCAGCACTGGGTGGAGATAATTTATGCTCGATTGATTTTATCCAAATAATTCACCGCCAAAACAATCTGCGATAGTACCTGCATGGTCAGCCCGATTTTAGTGCAATTGAAATCTCTCAATCTCTCGATCCTTTCCTTAAAATCGTAAGTATAAAACCTGTACATGTAGTCGAATTCATACTCTTCACGTTATTGCCATTTCGGCGCTAGTGTAGTTCCGTATCCATTTTTTTAGCAGTTTCATATCCATTCTTAGCAAAGGAAATTTAGCCCAATTTTTTACTAATTTTAATTCATAGGTCTTTAGATCTAGACCTAGACATAGTTTGGATCACATCCGACATCGGGAAACCTCCGTTTAAGGCTTCGATGTCGATGTTGTCGCTCAGTACCGTCTCTACGCTAGATCTATAGCTTTGCAACTCAAACTGAAGCTATCAGTCCAAAATTATGCAAACTTCTCGTATGGTTTATGGTATCGTGCATGCGAGAAATGTGCATAATTTTGGACTGATAGCTTCAGTTTGAGGTGCAGAGCTGGTAGGCAATGTTTTGGAACCCGAAGAGGTTTGCGCACGTCACTACTAAAAGGAAATGTCGACGCCCCCTAATGAATATGCATTATGCTTGTGCCAACACGGCGTGTGTACTGTCTGTACACGCTGTGCATGCATATCTATCTAGGCACATCTGCACTACAGTGGTTCAAGCGAGAGAATATATGTATCTCACTACACTTGTATTGTTTTGAATACATTAATTGCATCTATACTTGCATCAATTATGTTAGTGCATTTCTATATTTGTGTTGTGACTTCATACTTGCATCAATATCGATCTAACCTGTTCCAAACTGCATTTTGCGTGTTCCCAAATGTATATCTTTGTTATATGCATGGGTGCATTTGTTTGCATCAATCAAGTTATTGCATTGTACCTGTTCCAAGCTGCATCCTACGTGTTCCAAAATGTCTATCTTTATGGGATTAGTGTTTTGACTACACACTCCCATCGTTCAAATTATTGCATTGTAGGCCTACATGTTCCAAGCTGCATTATACGTGTTCCAAAATGTCTATCTTTAGGGGACAATAGTGTTTTGACTATATACACACTCCCATCATTCAAATTATTGCATTGTACATGTTCCAAGCTGCATTCTATGTGTTCCAAAATGGCTATCTTTGGGTAATAGTATTGTTTTGACTAAACACTTGCCTCAATCAAATTATTGCATTGTACACGTTCCAAGCTGCATTCTACGTGTTCCAAATTTCTATCTTTAGGGGATAATATTGTTTATGCCTACACACTCCATTCATTCAAATTATTGCATTGTACATGTTCCTAGCTGCATTATACGTGTTCCAAAATGTCTATCTTTAGGGGACAATAGTGTTTTGACTATATACACACTCCCATCATTCAAATTATTGCATTGTACATGTTCCAAGCTGCATTCTACGTGTTCCAAAATGGCTATCTGTGGGTAATTGTATTGTTTTGACTAAACACTTGCCTCAATCAAATTATTGCATTGTACATGTTCCAAGCTGCATTCTACGTGTTCCAAAATTTCTATCTTTGGGGGATAGTATTGTTTTGACTAAACACTTGCCTCAATCAAATTATTGCATTGTACACGTTCCAAGCTGCATTATACGTGTTCCAAAATGTCTATCTTTAGGGGACAATAGTGTTTTGACTATATACACACTCCCATCATTCAAATTATTGCATTGTACATGTTCCAAGCTGCATTCTACGTGTTCCAAAATGTCTATCTTTGGGTAATAGTATTGTTTTGACTAAACACTTGCCTCAATCAAATTATTGCATTGTACACGTTCCAAGCTGCATTCTACGTGTTCCAAATGTCTATCTTTAGGGGATAATATTGTTTATGCCTACACACTCCATTCATTCAAATTATTGCATTGTACATGTTCCAAGCTGCATTATACGTGTTCCAAAATGTCTATCTGTAGGGGACAATATTGTTTTGACTATATACACACTCCCATCATTCAAATTATTGCATTGTACATGTTCCAAGCTGCATTCTACGTGTTCCAAAATGGCTATCTGTGGGTAATTGTATTGTTTTGACTAAACACTTGCCTCAATCAAATTATTGCATTGTACATGTTCCAAGCTGCATTCTACGTGTTCCAAAATTTCTATCTTTGGGGGATAATATTGTTTTGCCTATACACACTCCCATCATTCAAGTTATTGCATTGTTCATGTTCCAAGCTGCATTCTACGTGTTCCAAAATGGCTATCTTTGGGTAATAGTATTGTTTTGACTAAACACTTGCCTCAATCAAATTATTGCATTGTACACGTTCCAAGCTGCATTCTACGTGTTCCAAATTTCTATCTTTAGGGGATAATATTGTTTATGCCTACACACTCCATTCATTCAAATTATTGCATTGTACATGTTCCAAGCTGCATTATACGTGTTCCAAAATGTCTATCTTTAGGGGACAATAGTGTTTTGACTATATACACACTCCCATCATTCAAATTATTGCATTGTACATGTTCCAAGCTGCATTCTACGTGTTCCAAAATGGCTATCTGTGGGTATTGTTTTGACTTAACACTTGCCTCAATCAAATTATTGCATTGTACATGTTCCAAGCTGCATTCTACGTACGTGTTCCAAAATTTCTATCTTTGGGGGATAGTATTGTTTTGACTAAACACTTGCCTCAATCAAATTATTGCATTGTACACGTTCCAAGCTGCATTATACGTGTTCCAAAATGTCTATCTTTAGGGGACAATAGTGTTTTGACTATATACACACTCCCATCATTCAAATTATTGCATTGTACATGTTCCAAGCTGCATTCTACGTGTTCCAAAATGGCTATCTTTGGGTAATAGTATTGTTTTGACTAAACACTTGCCTCAATCAAATTATTGCATTGTACACGTTCCAAGCTGCATTCTACGTGTTCCAAATTTCTATCTTTAGGGGATAATATTGTTTATGCCTACACACTCCATTCATTCAAATTATTGCATTGTACATGTTCCAAGCTGCATTATACATGTTCCAAAATGTCTATCTTTAGGGGACAATAGTGTTTTGCCTATACACACTCCCATCATTCAAGTTATTGCATTGTTCATGTTCCAAGCTGCATTCTATGTAAAGGCACTTCATACACCGTGCGGTTGTAATTGTCTATTTGGCATTCCATAATTTTATCGTCTGCGAAGATTGTAATTTTTGGCCCAAAACTGGGGCACGTTATGGCGATGGAAAAGGAATTGCATCGTTAATCGGCATATTATTTATGCCTGCCTGAGACTTTGGTAACAAGTGGCACAGTGGTAAGCATAAATAGAACTTTTAGGTTTAATTTCAAGAGAACTCGCTCAGTATGCATACAGCAATCAGTGTTATTCTACTGTAGAACTTCAATAGCTCGTGTATCAGATTGATGCATTGTATGCATAGTGTGCAGGTCTTTGTGTAGTACTATAATTATGAATATCTGTTTGTATGGAAATATACAGAAACTCTTAATCAGTATCGAATTTATTGTGTAATGATAACTCAACTAGATTAAACTCAAACCTCAGTCCTGAGGAAATAAGCACTCAAATACGCCAAAACTTGATATAAGATGGTTGACATTACATTTATTGCTCACATAACATTTCTGCAATTACATTGTCTATTTAAGCTGTTTTCGACACCCATTGTATACAGTTAAATACGTTTACAAATATTCCTTATTTGTAGGATATCAGTTTAGAGTTTACTTCTAATTTTCACAACACTTAGTGTATTAAATACTGGACAGTATTGCTATTATGATAATTTAAGTCCAATTACTTTAAATTGAAGTTAATTGTTATTCACCTTAGTATAATGTTTAGACTCATAATACAGTGGAACCTCATTATTAAAGGCACTGATGTGGCAGACTTTACCTATAACAATGTATCTTCTCTCGTCCCAAGTGCCTCGTTATAATGCAGTTGCACTGTAACATGCTTTGATATGATGATATACTTATGTTGGATTTTGTTCATTTGTTTGTTTGTTTATAGTTTTTACGGGAATCTAAGGAACAAAGTGAATCAGCAAGCCAAAGAGTCAGCTTTGACCATGATGAAGAGACTAGATTCAATAAAGCTGTTTTGGCTATTGTTTACCCAGTATGAGAACACGTGCGAGCTTTCGTCTGTTTGTCGTCGTAGTCCGGGCAGGCACATTCTACGTGTTCCAAAATGTCTATCTTTGGGTAATCTTATTGTTTTGACTACACACTTGCCTCAATCAAATTATTGCATTGTACACGTTCCAAGCTGCATTCTACGTGTTCCAAATTTCTATCTTTAGGGGATAATATTGTTTATGCCTACACACTCCATTCATTCAAATTATTGCATTGTACATGTTCCAAGCTGCATTCTACGTGTTCCAAAATGGCTATCTTTGGGTAATTGTATTGTTTTGACTAAACACTTGCCTCAATCAAATTATTGCATTGTACATGTTCCAAGCTGCATTCTACGTGTTCCAAAATGGCTATCTTTGGGGGATAATATTGTTTTGCCTATACACACTCCCATCATTCAAGTTATTGCATTGTTCATGTTCCAAGCTGCATTCTACGTGTTCCAAATTTCTATCTTTAGGGGATAATATTGTTTTGCCTATACACACTCCCATCATTCAAGTTATTGCATTGTTCATGTTCCAAGCTGCATTCTACGTGTTCCAAAATGGCTATCTTTGGGTAATAGTATTGTTTTGACTAAACACTTGCCTCAATCAAATTATTGCATTGTACACGTTCCAAGCTGCATTCTACGTGTTCCAAATTTCTATCTTTAGGGGATAATATTGTTTATGCCTACACACTCCATTCATTCAAATTATTGCATTGTACATGTTCCAAGCTGCATTATACGTGTTCCAAAATGTCTATCTTTAGGGGACAATAGTGTTTTGACTATATACACACTCCCATCATTCAAATTATTGCATTGTACATGTTCCAAGCTGCATTCTACGTGTTCCAAAATGGCTATCTTTGGGTAATAGTATTGTTTTGACTAAACACTTGCCTCAATCAAATTATTGCATTGTACACGTTCCAAGCTGCATTCTACGTGTTCCAAATTTCTATCTTTAGGGGATAATATTGTTTATGCCTACACACTCCATTCATTCAAATTATTGCATTATACATGTTCCAAGCTGCATTCTACGTGTTCCAAAATGTCTATCTTTAGGGGACAATAGTGTTTTGACTATATACACACTCCCATCATTCAAATTATTGCATTGTACATGTTCCAAGCTGCATTCTACGTGTTCCAAAATGGCTATCTGTGGGTAATTGTATTGTTTTGACTAAACACTTGCCTCAATCAAATTATTGCATTGTACATGTTCCAAGCTGCATTCTACGTGTTCCAAAATTTCTATCTTTGGGGGATAATATTGTTTTGCCTATACACACTCCCATCATTCAAGTTATTGCATTGTTCATGTTCCAAGCTGCATTCTACGTGTTCCAAAATGGCTATCTTTGGGTAATAGTATTGTTTTGACTAAACACTTGCCTCAATCAAATTATTGCATTGTACACGTTCCAAGCTGCATTCTACGTGTTCCAAATTTCTATCTTTAGGGGATAATATTGTTTATGCCTACACACTCCATTCATTCAAATTATTGCATTGTACATGTTCCAAGCTGCATTATACGTGTTCCAAAATGTCTATCTTTAGGGGACAATAGTGTTTTGCCTATACACACTCCCATCATCCAAGGTTATTGCATTGTCCATGTTCCAATTAAGCTGCATTCTACGTGTTCCAAAATGTCTATCTTTGGGTAATTGTATTGTTTTGACTACACACTTGCCTCAATCAAATTATTGCATTATACATGTTCCAAGCTGTATTCTACGTGTTCCAACATTTCTATCTTTGGGTAATAGTATTGTTTTGACTAAACACTTGCCTCAATCAAATTATTGCATTGTACACGTTCCAAGCTGCATTCTACGTGTTCCAAAATGGCTATCTTTGGGTAATTGTATTGTTTTGACTAAACACTTGCCTCAATCAAATTATTGCATTGTACATGTTCCAAGCTGCATTCTACGTGTTCCAAAATGGCTATCTTTGGGGGATAATATTGTTTTGCCTATACACACTCCCATCATTCAAGTTATTGCATTGTTCATGTTCCAAGCTGCATTCTACGTGTTCCAAATTTCTATCTTTAGGGGATAATATTGTTTTGCCTATACACACTCCCATCATTCAAGTTATTGCATTGTTCATGTTCCAAGCTGCATTCTACGTGTTCCAAAATGGCTATCTTTGGGTAATAGTATTGTTTTGACTAAACACTTGCCTCAATCAAATTATTGCATTGTACACGTTCCAAGCTGCATTCTACGTGTTCCAAATTTCTATCTTTAGGGGATAATATTGTTTATGCCTACACACTCCATTCATTCAAATTATTGCATTGTACATGTTCCAAGCTGCATTATACGTGTTCCAAAATGTCTATCTTTAGGGGACAATAGTGTTTTGACTATATACACACTCCCATCATTCAAATTATTGCATTGTACATGTTCCAAGCTGCATTCTACGTGTTCCAAAATGGCTATCTTTGGGTAATAGTATTGTTTTGACTAAACACTTGCCTCAATCAAATTATTGCATTGTACACGTTCCAAGCTGCATTCTATGTGTTCCAAATTTCTATCTTTAGGGGATAATATTCTTTTATGCCTACACACTCCATTCATTCAAATTATTGCATTGTACACGTTCCAAGCTGCATTCTACGTGTTCCAAATTTCTATCTTTAGGGGATAATATTGTTTATGCCTACACACTCCATTCATTCAAATTATTGCATTGTACATGTTCCAAGCTGCATTATACGTGTTCCAAAATGTCTATCTTTAGGGGACAATAGTGTTTTGCCTATACACACTCCCATCATCCAAGGTTATTGCATTGTCCATGTTCCAATTAAGCTGCATTCTACGTGTTCCAAAATGTCTATCTTTGGGTAATTGTATTGTTTTGACTACACACTTGCCTCAATCAAATTATTGCATTATACATGTTCCAAGCTGTATTCTACGTGTTCCAACATTTCTATCTTTGGGTAATAGTATTGTTTTGACTAAACACTTGCCTCAATCAAATTATTGCATTGTACACGTTCCAAGCTGCATTCTACGTGTTCCAAAATGGCTATCTTTGGGTAATTGTATTGTTTTGACTAAACACTTGCCTCAATCAAATTATTGCATTGTACATGTTCCAAGCTGCATTCTACGTGTTCCAAAATGGCTATCTTTGGGGGATAATATTGTTTTGCCTATACACACTCCCATCATTCAAGTTATTGCATTGTTCATGTTCCAAGCTGCATTCTACGTGTTCCAAATTTCTATCTTTAGGGGATAATATTGTTTTGCCTATACACACTCCCATCATTCAAGTTATTGCATTGTTCATGTTCCAAGCTGCATTCTACGTGTTCCAAAATGGCTATCTTTGGGTAATAGTATTGTTTTGACTAAACACTTGCCTCAATCAAATTATTGCATTGTACACGTTCCAAGCTGCATTCTACGTGTTCCAAATTTCTATCTTTAGGGGATAATATTGTTTATGCCTACACACTCCATTCATTCAAATTATTGCATTGTACATGTTCCAAGCTGCATTATACGTGTTCCAAAATGTCTATCTTTAGGGGACAATAGTGTTTTGACTATATACACACTCCCATCATTCAAATTATTGCATTGTACATGTTCCAAGCTGCATTCTACGTGTTCCAAAATGGCTATCTTTGGGTAATAGTATTGTTTTGACTAAACACTTGCCTCAATCAAATTATTGCATTGTACACGTTCCAAGCTGCATTCTATGTGTTCCAAATTTCTATCTTTAGGGGATAATATTCTTTTATGCCTACACACTCCATTCATTCAAATTATTGCATTGTACATGTTCCAAGCTGCATTATACGTGTTCCAAAATGTCTATCTTTAGGGGACAATAGTGTTTTGACTATATACACACTCCCATCATTCAAATTATTGCATTGTACATGTTCCAAGCTGCATTCTATGTGTTCCAAAATGGCTATCTGTGGGTAATTGTATTGTTTTGACTAAACACTTGCCTCAATCAAATTATTGCATTGTACATGTTCCAAGCTGCATTCTACGTGTTCCAAAATTTCTATCTTTGGGGGATAATATTGTTTTAACTATACACACTCCTATCATTCAAGTTATTGCATTGTTCATGTTCCAAGCTGCATTCTACGTGTTCCAAAATGGCTATCTTTGGGTAATAGTATTGTTTTGACTAAACACTTGCCTCAATCAAATTATTGCATTGTACACGTTCCAAGCTGCATTCTACGTGTTCCAAATTTCTATCTTTAGGGGATAATATTGTTTATGCCTACACACTCCATTCATTCAAATTATTGCATTGTACATGTTCCAAGCTGCATTATACGTGTTCCAAAATGTCTATCTTTGGGGGATAATATTGTTTTGCCTATACACACTCCCATCATTCAAGTTATTGCATTGTTCATGTTCCAAGCTGCATTCTACGTGTTCCAAAATGGCTATCTTTGGGTAATAGTATTGTTTTGACTAAACACTTGCCTCAATCAAATTATTGCATTGTACACGTTCCAAGCTGCATTCTACGTGTTCAAAATTTCTATCTTTAGGGGATAATATTGTTTATGCCTACACACTCCATTCATTCAAATTATTGCATTGTACATGTTCCAAGCTGCATTATACGTGTTCCAAAATGTCTATCTTTAGGGGACAATAGTGTTTTGACTATATACACACTCCCATCATTCAAATTATTGCATTGTACATGTTCCAAGCTGCATTCTACGTGTTCCAAAATGGCTATCTGTGGGTAATTGTATTGTTTTGACTAAACACTTGCCTCAATCAAATTATTGCATTGTACATGTTCCAAGCTGCATTCTACGTGTTCCAAAATTTCTATCTTTGGGGGGTAATATTGTTTTGCCTATACACACTCCCATCATTCAAGTTATTGCATTGTTCATGTTCCAAGCTGCATTCTACGTGTTCCAAAATGGCTATCTTTGGGTAATAGTATTGTTTTGACTTAACACTTGCCTCAATCAAATTATTGCATTGTACACGTTCCAAGCTGCATTCTACGTGTTCCAAAATGTCTATCTTTAGGGGACAATATTGTTTTGCCTATACACACTCCCATCATTCAAGTTATTGCATTGTATATGTTCCAAGCTGCATTCTACGTGTTCCAAAATGGCTATCTTTGGGTAATTGTATTGTTTTGACTAAACACTTGCCTCAATCAAATTATTGCATTATACATGTTCCAAGCTGCATTCTACGTGTTCCAAAATTTCTATCTTTGGGGGATAATATTGTTTTGCCTATACACACTCCCATCATTCAAGTTATTGCATTGTTCATGTTCCAAGCTGCATTCTACGTGTTCCAAAATGTCTATCTTTGGGTAATTGTATTGTTTTGACTACACACTCCCATCATTCAAATTATTGCATTGTACATGTTCCAAGCTGCATTCTACGTGTTTGAAAATTTCTATCTTTGGGTAATTGTATTGTTTTGACTACACACTTGCATCAATCAAGTTATTGCATTGTAAATTTGTATTGCGCTAATCTGTAATTCACTTTTGGAAAATAAAATGTCACATTAAGAGAAATAAACTGCTACATTAAGAGAAATTCAACGTAAATCTTCAAATTTACTACTTTGTATAGGCCTAGTAGTACACTTCACTCTAGATTCATTAGTCTCATCTCACTGCACGTTCACGAAAATAATATTCTTTTTATACAAATACAACATGACTGTTTGTATTGAACTGTATATTACAAAGTTTTATTTGAATAAAATTAATGTGCATGTTATCACATGTTAGAAAGGCACATTCCTATACCTTAGTGATTTTTCTGTGAACATTTTGATACCGTAGCTTCCATCAAACAACAAGAAACATTTCCTTTTGTTAATCTTACAAACTCAAGAGACATTTCTTGTGGGGGGTGGATTGTACAAGAAAGACTCATTTCTGTATACATATACATGTACATAATAATGATGATAATAATAAGTCTTGGTTACCAATGGTAGCCTCATCAGTATCAAAATACATACACAATAAACATTGTAATACAGCTTTTGGCACACCCAAAACTGTAAACTGAATTGAAAGTCTTTCAGCAAATCATGGAAGAGATTTCAGAAATGTGCATGTGGGTGGGTGTGGGGGGGCATTCAACTATATTGCTGTACAGACATGCAACCAAAAAAAAGTAAAAGTGTTTTTGTTGGTTAAGGCAAGATATACGGATGACGCGTTTAGGCTGCAAAAAACTTTCAAAAATGCTTTGTGGCCCCTGTGATTACGGTAGGTTTTTTCTCCACTATATTGGTCTGGATTTTGTGCGACCTAGGTATACGTTTTATAGGGGTTACACTTCATTAGGGGGTAAAATGTACAACGAAAATAATTAATGTAATATATAAACATCTTGTTATAAAAATCTTTGGCACACACAGAACTTTGGCAAATGATAACCTGAAAGTCCTTTGGCAAATCTTGGCGGAGAAATAATGTACATGTGCATGTAGACACATGTTTGTATAATTTACAGTTATTGAATACAGAGTGGTTTGCAGGTTACATCCTATCTGACAAATTTCAACACCTAATGTTCTAAAAATGAAAAAAAAAAAAAAGCATTTAACATTAAGATAAGCATATTGTTTGAACACTAGGTGGTAAATAATCATGAAAAACTACTGTAGATTGCCTTCACTGAGTGCAGTAGGGGAGTGTTTTGAATTGTACAAGAAAGACTTATTTCTTCATACATATACATACACAATACACATTGTTATAAAACTTTTGGCACACCCAAAACTGTAAACTGACTTGAAAGTTTTTCAGCAAATCTTGGAAGAAATTTCATGAGACTCATTTCTGTACATATACATACACAATACACATTGTTATAAAACTTTTGGCACACCCAAAACTGTAAACTGACTTGAAAGTTTTTCAGCAAATCTTGGAAGAAATTTCATGAGACTCATTTCTGTACATATACATACACAATACACATTGTTATAAAACTTTTGGCACACCCAAAACTGTAAACTGACTTGAAAGTTTTTCAGCAAATCTTGGAAGAAATTTCATGAGACTCATTTCTGTACATATACATACACAATACACATTGTTATAAAACTTTTGGCACACCCAAAACTGTAAACTGACTTGAAAGTTTTTCAGCAAATCTTGGAAGAAATTTCATGAGACTCATTTCTGTACATATACATACACAATACACATTGTTATAAAACTTTTGGCACACCCAAAACTGTAAACTGACTTGAAAGTTTTTCAGCAAATCTTGGAAGAAATTTCATGAGACTCATTTCTGTACATATACATACACAATACACATTGTTATAAAACTTTTGGCACACCCAAAACTGTAAACTGACTTGAAAGTTTTTCAGCAAATCTTGGAAGAAATTTCATGAGACTCATTTCTGTACATATACATACACAATACACATTGTTATAAAACTTTTGGCACACCCAAAACTGTAAACTGACTTGAAAGTTTTTCAGCAAATCTTGGAAGAAATTTCATGAGACTCATTTCTGTACATATACATACACAATACACATTGTTATAAAACTTTTGGCACACCCAAAACTGTAAACTGACTTGAAAGTTTTTCAGCAAATCTTAGAAGAGATTTCATAAGACTCATTTCTGTACATATACATACAAAATACACATTGTTATAAAACTTTTGGCACACCCAAAACTGTAAACTGACTTGAAAGTTTTTCAGAAATTCTTGGAAGAGATTTCATAAGACTCATTTCTATGTACATATACATACACATTGTAATAAAACTTTTGGCACACCCAAAACTGTAAACTGACTTGAAAGTTTTTCAGCAAATCTTGGAAGAGATTTCATAAGACCCATTCCTATGTACATATACATACACAATACACATTGTAATAAAACTTTTGGCACACCCAAAACTGTAAACTGACTTGAAAGTTTTTCAGAAATTCTTGGAAGAGATTTCATAAGACTCATTTCTATATACATATACATACACATTGTAATACAGCTTTTGGCACACCCAAAACTGTAAACTGAATTGAAAGTCTTTCAGCAAATCTTGGAATAGATTTCAGAAATGTGCATGTGGGTGGGTGTGGGGGGCATTCAACTATATTGCTGTACAGACATGCAACCAAAAAAAAGTAAAAGTGTTTTTGTTGGTTAAGGCAAGATATACGGATGACGCGTTTAGGCTGCAAAAAACTTTCAAAAATGCTTTGTGGCCCCTGTGATTACGGTAGGTTTTTTCTCCACTATATTGGTCTGGATTTTGTGCGACCTAGGTATACGTTTAATAGGGATTTCACTTCATTAGGGGGTAAAATGTACAACAAAAATATATAATAAAAATAAAAATCTTTGTAATAAAAATCTTAACACACAGAACTTTGGCAAATGATGACCTGAAAGTCGTTTGGCAAATGATGACCTGAAAGTCGTTTGGCAAATGATGACCTGAAAGTCGTTTGGCAAATCTTGGCAGAGAAATAATGTCCATGTGCATGGATACACATGTAATTTACAGTTATTGAATACAGAGTGGTTTGCAGGTTACATGCTATCTGACAAATTTCAACACCTAATGTTCTAAATATGAAAAAAACAAAAGCATTTAACATTAAGATAAGCATATTGTTTGAACACTAGGTGGTAAATAATCATGAGAAACTACTGTTGATTGCCTTCACTGAGTGCGGTAGAGGATCTCGTTACCCCAAATTGATGAGATCATTCTCATTCAAGCATACAGTAAACATGTAAGTTGATGTATCAAAAGTTACTATTAAAAGATATTTCATGTAAGATTAGCCAATTTCAATGGATTCACATATTATGAATTCTGTGATCTTTGGCACCCAAAATCTTGTCAGATAATTCTCACTTAAGCCCACATGCTACAAGTTTGAAGTTAAGTTGTTCGATGGTTATATATTGCCGGAACAAGCCACTCTGATATCTACACAAGTCAAGTTCGTAATTAATACGTTGAATTGTAAATATTAATGTCCTTGTTTGGGTGAAGGCACAAACACAGTAGAAGTAAAATTAATATACTGCTGTAATAAGAGGGTAATACATGTACATGTATTCCTGTCCCCAGCTCTTTGTGATACATTCCTTTTATTACCTGATATGCGATTCCTGCTATAACAAGGTTATTTCTATGGTAACATAAACCTCAAATTACTGATTTTCAACTGTAGTTTAGCATAAACTACAAGAGATCTGAGGTATGTTTGAACAATACATTGCAATACATTTGGTATTGGGTGGGGAATAAAAAGTCACGACACATAACTTAATTAGATGGAACTTTGACTGCACGCAGTCGAAAATGATGCCTCCGCCATAGAGCGATTTTCACAAACCAAAACAAAAGCAATCTTCTAAATTCAAGTTTAATTGTAATCCATTAAAGGTAATACAAAGTTTTGGGAAATTTTGAAAATTGGGTGGATAGTGATTCTTTACAATTTGTATATAATTGGATGCCCAAAAATATTAGCACCTAAAACACTTCTGCTTTCGAGAAAAAAATGAATATAAAAATTTACCGGTGCTCCTGGTAAATTTTGATAAATTTCAAATAGTGCCTACAGCCATACAATGGTAGCTGCGACCCTGAAAATTTCAGAGTATGTAGTTGTGACATATAATTACCAAACGGGAGTAGCAAATCGGTCGATTTTAGTCAAGATACATTGTTTCAGGGTTTAATTAATATTTTGACCTTGAGAGGGAGATATACAACATAAATAATTTAATATTCATAATTTCATAACTTTACACTCGATTTCAACCGCGACAACGATCACTGAATATAGTAGGATCAGTTCATTAGCTCTGCAAGATACATAAATGACTCAAGTTTGGATGGAATCTATTGAATGGTTCTGGAGATAATGCGATCATGAGAACGAGACGTACGGACAACCAGAAAGCATAATGCCTCCGGCTACTTTGTGGCGGATCGAGGCATAAAAAACATTATCAACGGCAAGTCCACCCACAATAATTACTATAATTATAGTGGGCTCATGTCAGTCAGATTTGACCCTCCTGGCGCTCCCGATTATTACCCTGGCTTTAGCACGGCTGCCATACGGCGCTCTAGCATTTCAAGGAATAAAATCCTACCAGGTACCCATTTACAGGTACCCATTACATCAATATGAGTTGAATTGAATCAATAGCCTTATTTAAACCCTTATCAGACCAGAATATTGGGTTTTGCCATAGCCGGAGGGATTCCACCCCCCCCCCTGAAATCTTGCAGTCGACTGCAAGGATCATTGACAAGTACACATTATTTGCATAACTCAAAACTGTTAACTGAACGATGTGAAATAAAGTACACAAATTTTGAGGCCAATGTCTACATTGTTTTTGTTATCATTGAATGGAAAAATAGATCATTCAAGAGGGGGATAATTTTTTAAACTAACAATCGGTGCAGTTATTAAAGCCCACTGGACTACTTGCTACTTGTTCCCTCTATATAGAAAACAATGCCTAATCGGTGACCATTTGTCTCCCATGATCCTCTTTTTCTTGTGTTAATTGAGATCCGAGTTGATGAGATAGGCACCTGTCAGTGACCACCATGGGTGGTCTAATCCCTCCTATAAACTAGTACAGACGGCCTTTAATAGCATGTATCAAAATGTGACATTTTAGGGAGGAATAGAAACTACGGTAAACTTTGTTTGAAAAACAAGTTTAGGTAAAATTGTACCATTTGCTCAATAATGGAGTCCAAAATGGGTTTTAGGCTCTTTTTTCTCTATTAGTGTTACAACAAACCTATTGAGTAATAAATGTAATACATACAGTATGGTATGAATTTAAAGTGGATAGAAGCTTGAAGTCTAGGGATTACAATCAAATACAACAAATAACTCATTTCCTGTAATGAAAGAGTTACAACCAAAAGAAATCCCTCTTCCCAAAAATGTAATAACAGGAATCGCAAAAATACCAAACCAGATGTTCAACTTACATCATGTCACATAATGTACTATTCTGAACATTGCAAGCATTCTCATATGCCACTTCAATACTCATTACTCATTTTATATATACTTTCTATAGGCAATTTCTTTCTTGAACACTTCACTCATACCGAGCTATGCAGATTGGGCAGACATAATCTCCTGCAGGGGAGATGCTAATCCCTACACACTTATAGTGGCACCATCTGCCACATACCTCACAGCATACCCAATCTGCTGGCAATCTTGGCTTGCTACAGCCCACCATGTCACAGATTTTACATTGTTTTGGTGGCTTTGTTGATGCCTTTAGAAGCTTGGATAGCACATGATTCCGCATGCTTCTAGCATGGCCTTGGTTAAGCACTGCAGGCAGTATATCCCAGCTCAAAGCTAGGGCATTCTAAAATAATGAGTACAGGAAGAAAGGAAAATATAAGAATTGATAATTAAGTCAGCTAATTGTTGATAACTAGGAAGCAAGGGCAGGCAGGTTGAAAAATGTAAGTTAAAAAGCTTGAATGGAATTTATTAAATTAATTCTAGATGTTTTAAACTTTAAGAGAGCCTCATGTACATTGCTGACATCTCTGTATGCATGCATCCTTACTTTATAATGAGCCAGCAAGCGAATGTTAGCTATTACTCCTGGGTCCCGTTTGATAAAAATTGTTTATCAATAACAAATGCAAAATTTATATGACAAATTTGCTTTCAGCGAAATCAAATGCCACAATTCCAGTAGCTTTTTACATCAAAGCTTTATGAAACGGGAACCTGCTACAGCTCTGTGGAGACACTATTGAACATCCTTCATAATCACCAGAACAGTTTTAGGGGCTTTTGAGTTTTAGAACTAAAAAACAAGGGGAATACAATTTTGTAAAACCACAGCTCAGATGTCTAATATGGTTCATAACTCTATATATGTAACTCTCAAGTAATTTTGTCTTATACAAAAGAACAGAATATTGATGAATAACAATACACTTACAAGCAGGACAAATGGGCCACATGAACTTCCGTCCGTTTGTTGGGCTGATGTAATGGTTTTGTCGTATGACCACTCTTCTTGCAGTTCGCCAGTACACCTGGCTCTATCTGCCATGTACTGCCTACGAAATACATAAAACATATAAAGAGGATTTTACAAGAAAGTTCAAATAACTTGTTGTTTTGTTAACGTAAGTAGTTTAACAAATAGTATAAAAGTCAAGAACGAAATATAACTGCAAAGATTAAAACCTTGAACCTCCGTTTTGATAGTACGGTTGTCTAAGTTTTGAAGTCTAATTTGACATTAAAAATTTTAAAATGGGTATATGGATCCTAATCAAATGATTGTATGTGAGCCAGTCCGGAAGTAACATGACCTTCAGCATTTTTCCTAACAGCCTTACCTTGCATTTTTGACTAGCAATCATTCATTAGGAAAGTAGCTTGCACTTGTGTGCGTCAATGAGACTGATAAGATTAAATTGAGCAGCACGTACAAGTTGAAGCAACGTGCGTATGCATACGTATCTGACTTAAGGTTGAGCTAGCGCTAGCTACACGCTCACATCTCCATGCACTTGCTGCACAGCTCACCTACACCTACATGTATACGGTATGGCGGCTGCTAGCGTGCAATGCTTGCCCTAGCTTTCCATCAGCAGTGGCCGTGCCGCACTGCTCCCTGCCCTAGTTTTTAATTTGCAAGCTAGAGCCATGGCTTAGCTCAGCTAATGTAGCTAGCTAGTTTGTGGTTAATTGTATAATTTTGCTCTGCAGTATAATTGGTTGTGTTTCCAAGAAGGGATATACTGCATTTGATTACTTTAAATTTGTTTATTTGTTTTCATTGTGCATGTGGTCTGACTCACATCACATTCCCTGGTCTGATCTGGGTTTCCCCTGTATCAAGTATGAATAGACCAGTACTTAGTCTAGGTTTATCAAACCCAACTGTTGTAGATCTATCTTCTAGACTACATTGACATTTTACATAATTTATCAACCAACAAGGATCCATATATTCCATTTTAGAAAACAAATAACATGTGACTCTGGTTTATGCACTGCTCAATAAAATGTCGTAGTGCATTTGATAACTTCAGAATTATCTAAAGCTACAACACATATAATTGAAAAGTTTAGGGCATGCGCTAATTTTAGCCAATGCCAACTGCACATTATTTGTAAAATATTACTAACTTTAATACTGGGGATAGTATGAAGTGACAAATCATTGATCCTATTAAATTTAGGGAATAAGAGTAGCATGTACATGTGAGAGACATGAACCAATGACATGAACAAGTAGAGCACATTGTGTGCTACAACATGATATTACATATTTCAAAACTACATATCCATTATGTAACAATATGTAACTAAATAACAAAACATTTTTTTGGTAATCATCAGATATTTACCTAAACTTGTCAAAATAGACCAAATTGTCATGGCCGGCAAGGGAATCCAATATTGACACTCTTCTGGCTGGGATATTGGCCGCCAGAAGGATCCAGTGGCTCTGGCGAACATTTATTGGCATAAATACCCATGTAAACTGACGCAACGTCACCTATGAAGAAGAACACCGTAATGTACATTGTAAATAAACTAAAAATCAAGATTTGAGGAGGGGAAAGATAAACTGGACCTCCTTCCACAAAGGATACTTTGTTCCACTCACTGTTTGGGTCAATGTCTTCACCGGCTGTATTAATAATACCTATGCACTTTACAAACATTTCAAAATCAAATTACAAGTGTAGAAGGCAATGGAAATATTCATAAATTATAAGTAAGAAAGGCAAACAATCCATTGAATACAGTAGTTACAAAATTACAAAGTATATATTCAGAAAAGTTAATTGCTTTCTTTATTTTGAAATTAACACTAAGAAGAAACTCTATCATATTGTGGAGATTGTGCAAGCACTGAATCCAATGACCGGGGTAATAGTATTTTGTAAAGCTCTTATAGAGATTTGTACATGTATTAAGCGCTATATAAATAATAAATATTATTATTATTATTGCTATTATATCTGTAACAAATGAAAGTGTTAAGAGACAGGCTTCTAATTTTGGACATTTTGATTACCGTATTTGCCGGCGTAAAGGCCGCAGTATTTTTGGAAGAGAAAATATCAAAAAGTCGGGGTGCGGCCTTTACGCCGAAAGAGTAAAAATCGCAAGTCAAAACAGCACGTCCATTATTTGTAGGCAACTTCATACAACAAAATATATTAACAAAATTGACTTGAAAACACATCGGACAAGATCTTTTCTGAACCACGTCAGCAGCAAATTTGAAGAAGTTATCTTTTTAATCGTTGTGCAACCAAAGAAATAAGAAGAAAACTGACCAGAAACTCGTACTTGTAAAGTTGTAAAAATGTCCTTAAGAACACCGATGATTGCGCGCTGTGCATCTCCGAAGGTGCGTTGGATTTGTTAGCAACTCCAGCCCCGTAGCTCCCCACCACAGAGTGTGTGAGTAAGGTACCAAAATCATACCTTACTCACACACTCTGTGGTAGGGAGCTACGGGGCTGGAGTTGCTAACAAATCCAACGCACCTTCGGAGATGCACAGAGCGCAATCATCGGTGTTGTTAACTTTTCAGTAAGATAATTCTGAATTATAATTGAGACTATCTAATTAATTAAAGCGACAAACTAACCTCGGTAGATCTCTAATAACAATACAAAAGCTTGTTTATTTTCTCCATTTGACAGTACGATAGGGGTAAGACCGGATAACATTATAAAAAAAAAAAAAAATCCTTCCACCATGCTTCAACCCTGCGATAGGTTGGCCATTCAGGTTTCTGTATGCATGCGAAGCGCCCTCTAGTGTCCCATGAATGTGCTAATCTGCCTAAAAATCGATGAAGATTTGCTAAATTACGATCATTTTTTAGGTAAACTTCCTGTAAATTTATAAAATGATTGATAATTTTGGTATTAGTTTGTAGGAGAAATAGAGTTCTACGGGAAAATTACAATTATTTTCTTTGGTCCGTTTTTTTTTTTTTTCCTTTTTTTTTTCCCCCCCTTTTTTTTCCCCTTTTTTTTTTCTCTACAAAATGTCAAAGTTAAGGGTGCGGCTATGCGGGGGGTGCGGCCTTTACGCCGGCAAGTACGGTATACAAGAGGTCTACGGAACTATCGCTCTCCTGAGCAGATTATCAGGGGCCCGGCAGGTTCCTTCACCACTAGTCCTGGAAGATTTCCCCCCTTATAATTTTGTAGGCATGCATGTACAAAGGCAATGTTTGTAACTACAATTTTTGCAATATCTCAAAATAAAAAAATAGACCTTTCAGTTTTGTTTGTGTATGCATGGAGATTTAATAACCATGTTTTATAAATTACCGTAAATCTCCGTGTATAAGGCGCACTTTTTTGCCGCCAAAAAAAATTGAAAGTCGGGGGTGCGTAAAAAAAAAAAAAATGCACATCGATGTTGATTCACGGTATCTGTATCAGGAGCATATGAATATTTTAATCTAGATGCTCTTTAAATACAAAGTTTGAAAACTTCAAGATTAGTTTGAATGCAAAATCTGTGTACAGGTTATAACAGGTTTCAAACATGACAAAATATGAACATATAGGTTTTCAACAACTACAACTTACCTTTGTAAACATCCACGGTTGCATACCTTCAGAGCTCCACTGTACAGCCACATATGACGGGAGTATGAAGATGTGACCAAAGTCACTTCGGTTGTTTTTATTCATCAATTGTCGCAAATAAGCATTAATGATCTGAAAAAAGAAGAAACATCAACAAACACATTTAGAATGCCCTATACCATAGGCCTACGAGAGATAGACTATTAACACAATTTCCCTCTGATCTAATGATCTCCACCCCTTTCTATAAGTTCTGAATATGTGCATCTAAGAGCATTCAGCTGTTTTACCAATAACAGTTGCATATTAAAGCAGGTTCTGTCATTAGCAAAGGAGCAGTTTCCATCTCCTGGCTTTTTGTGGCTGGTGTGTTTTGTAAGAGTATTTTTCTTGAATCAAAACACTGCTGATGAGGAGCAGAAATATTGAGAACCATGTGATTTGTTTTTGCATGCCCATGTAACAACTAGAATGCCACTATCTTTATAAGCCCGTCCAGTGTAACTAAAGAATAAGATGATGAAAAGGGTAAAACAAGATTCTAAATCTTAAACAATCAATCAAAATATAATCTCTATAATTAATAACAATAATAATAATAACAATATTTATGAAGCGCAACATATCCATCTCTAGAGATGCTCAAGGCATAACAAATAATTTTGTACTATCAAAAAGTTTTCCAAAACATAACACAATGAACAGCAAGTTCCAATTATCAACCAAAACTGAACATCTATAATCCATGATTCAAGTGATATAAAGATAATGCAAAGTTTTTGGAAATTTTGAAAATTGAATGGATAGTAATTTTTTGAAGTTCTGACATATTTGGATGCCCCCTGTGGATGTATAATAAGCACTAGAAAATTTAGCCCCTAAAACACTTATGCTTTCGAGAAAGTGAATAAACAAAAATTTACCGGTGCTCCCGGTAAATTTCAAATATTTCAGATAGCGCCCAATCTCAGAATATGTAGTTCTGATATATAATTTTCAAACAGGAATACCAACTGGTCATTTGTAGTCAAGATACATTGTTTTAAAGCTAAAGTAATGTCGGTCTTGAGAGGGAGCTATACAACATTAAGAGTTTATAGTTTACAATTCCATCACTTTAGAATTGATTTCAACCGCGACAACGATCATTGAATATTGTAAAATCGCATATGAATCCAATATGTTCAATTGAACCAAATTCATGACCCCATACCAAAACTTTGTATTACCTTTAAGTGACCAAATCACTGTCTTTCTCACAGCTCATTGGCGGTGGACCCATCATAAGTTCAGAGTGGAGAAACATGTATGGAATGTATCGAATTGACGTAGACAATCGCAATAAATTAATAAAACAAATGAAAGTCCATCTGTATATTAGGTCGCAGCCAATACACACATGTCATTTAACAAGACATTAAAGATAACAAGGAACAACAATCAGATCTCAAGGTAGAATCAGGTGGGTTTTTTTAAATGACAATTGCAACTACTTCCACTTAAAAGATCAGTTACAATCAGTTACACAACCGAGCATGGTGGCTTAGTGGTAAGAGCGCCCACCTCATGAACAGGAGGTCATGGGTTTCAACCCCGGCCGAGTCAAAGACTTATAAAATGGGACCTTCTGCCTTCTAGCTAGGCGCTCAGCATATTAGATTGGAGAAGGGTAATAATAAAATATTATGTTATGCAGGGCCCGCTGGAAGAGCAGTTTCATAACTAAAGTGGCTACCCTGGGTAAATAAATTGTTATTAGTTGTCGTCGTCGTCATCATCATCATTATTATTAATACAATTACATTTAAGTTTTTCAATTACAATAACAAATAAATTTGAAAAAGTTAATCACATTTAACATTTTGTTTCTAAACATATGAAAGGGCTTTACAAATGTGATTTGTAGAGTTAACTTTTGGATCATTGTGTAGCTTACAAACAATTGGTGCTGATAGTTCGCTTAATGAGCACATGTTTCTGAAAAATTTGAAAAATTCTGAAAAAAATATTGTATTACACAAAGTAATTTAATGTTTTGGAATGTAATTGAGTTTTTACACGTTTTTTTTGGCAATAACATACACAATTACTTTGATCATGACAAATTTCGTAAACTCTTACAAATTGAAAAAAAAATCAAATATTTCCCCAAATTATTGATTTCTGTGAAATTCAGCCTAATCATGTCACAAAAAAATTGGTTCAAAAAATACTTTTGGGTGGATATGACTTATTTGAATTTCTTAACAATAATGTCATGGAAGAAAAGTGAAATTAAAATTTATTCCTGATAATAAGCCAGTTCAAAGCTGCAGTCTGAGCATGAGCGAATAAAGGTCATTGCACACCAAATTTTGAAAAACACGGAGACAAAATACTAGAAACGTGCTCAAGCAGTGCACAGGTGGAAGTATTCTTTGAAAAGGGGAAACAAAGGCTATTTATGTAGGACCTCCATCGCTGTAGGAGTAATTATTTCAAAATGTACAAAGTGGGACCTCTTTATGTTTTGAAGATCTGTGGATATTCAGGGTCATTTGGGATATGTGCTAACCGTGAACTGGCCTATTGTGTCTTTGTACATGAAGGTAAATATAAGAGGAGAATACATGAGCTAATACTCCTGGGAATCATAACTTAATCAAAATGTACGTTGTACTGTTCTACAAGAAGTAAATGTATACACACCTTGTCATTAATCCAATTGGGATGAACAAGACTGACGAAGTCCCGGTGTTCCAATACGTCCCCACTCACGTGGAACCGTGCCCGTTTGCCTCTAGGTATTGCTGCTTTGGGCATGTCAATTTCTTTGATCAGCCTTCTTGCATCTACACACCAAAACAAATAAATAAATAAATATTGCATTAAAGAAAGATGCATACAGATTTCCTGTTCTAAAAACCCTTGATATTTGTAGTACGGTAAGTAATATTATAACAACAGTTTTACATGTAGTGTTGGAAAGTAAACTAAATGGAACTTCGACTGCACGCAGTCGAAAATGATGCCTCTGCCATAGAGTAATCTCACAAACCAAAACAGAAGCAATTTTTCCAACTCAAGTTCAATTGTAATCCATTAACAGGTTCTCAGAATATCATGATTACAAGCTATTTTTCATATTCATGTATGACCCTTTTATCTTTGTCCTCATGACCCTAAAATCTTATCGGTTCATTGGTTTTGCAAGATACATACATGTCTTGAGTTGGATGGTAATTCGTCAATCGGTTATAATAATAATGCGATCACAAGTGATTTTTGCATATATAATGAGCCCCATGACCTTTGACCTCATGATCCCAAAATCTAATCAGTTCATTGCCTCAGCCTGTTTGGACCACTGGACGGGACTTGTGTAGTGACTCGATAAGAAGAGATTGCCTCAGCAAGATACAAACATGTCCTGCGTTTGATGGTAGTCTGTCAAACAAGTCTAATGATGTGATCACCAGCTCGTAACAGAGGCATAACAACTTACTCAGTTTAAAATCCAGAAATATGCTAACTTTGAGACTTTTATCACAAAACCCAGCACAGTTACATAATAGCCTCATCAACACCTCTAGTCCCACATCTTAAAGGTAATACAAAGTTTTGGGAAATTTTGAAAATTGGGTGGATAGTGATTCTTTACAATTTTGATATATTTAGATGCCCCGTGGATTTATTATAAACACTACAAAATTTAGCCCGTAAAACACTTCTGCTTTCGAGAAAAGTTGATTAAATTTCCCGGTGCTCCCGGAAAATTTTGATAACTTTCAATAGCGCCTACGGCCGTACAATGGTAGCTGCGACCGTTAAAATCACTGAGTACCAGATTTGCCGGCGATATAGGCCGCACCCCAACTTTGACATTTCAAAGAGGGGGACAAAAACAAAAAAACAAACAAACAAACAAACAAACGGACAAAACTAATCAAACAGACAAATAATCGTAATTTTCTCGTAAAACACTATATTTTCTTTACAAACTGATACCAAATTCATCAATATTCTTATAATTTACAGGAAGTTTAGCTAAAAAAGTGATCGCAGGCAGATTTGGTGTCCGATATATACAAAATGTACCCCTACCACAATGTACGGTGTAATGCGAAATTGCATGAAATGGAAAACAAAATGGTGACTTCGGATGGATGCTTCACGGCAGCTCCGTTAAACGATCCCTTCCTTTACTTTTGCAATGCATTGGCACAAACTTAGATCAAGATCTATCGGCAAATGTTGTTTAAGGAAGTTTATTTTCGTCTTCATGTCAACAATGCAAGATAAAATTGTCGGTAAGATGTGTGGAAATGTCCTGTACCATATTGGTATAGTTATTGTACCGTTCGTAGTCCCATATGTGCAAATTAGTGCTGGTTTGGACTTACATTTTTTTTTTTTTTTGTACTCTTTCGCCGCAAGGGCTGCACCCCAACTTGTTGATATCTTCTCTTCCAAAAATACTGCGGCCTATCCGCCGGCAAATACGGTATGTAGTTGTGATATATTATTTCCAAGTGGAAATAGCTAATCGGTCGATTTTAGTCAAGAAACATTGTTTTATAGCTTAATTAATATCTTGACCTTGAGAGGGAGCTATACAACATAAAGATTTTATTATTTACAAATTCAAAACTTCAGACTCGATTTCAACCACGACAGCGATCACTTTATATCGTAGGATCGCATATGCTTCCAATATGTTCACTTGGACCAAATTCATGACCCCATACCAAAACTTTGTATTACCTTTAAGGTGGGATTCTTAAACCTGTCTGCAATACTTGTATCTACTTGCGCCCTATAGATAGCAAACAATCCTTAAGCGGTACCCATCGGTCCCCCATGATCCTCTTTTTCTTTTGTTAATTGAGAGCTGATTTGATGAGATGACCACCTGTCAGTGACCACGGCAGGGAGGTCTAATTCCTCCTGGCCAAACGAATGCAGACAGGCTTAAAATGTGCAATGTCTTTATTTTCTTCATATTCCTTATCCATCAGCCATCAGAAATGTGGGTATACTTTATTTTTTAGGTTGGTTTTTAAATAAATTCTAGATGTAGAATTCTAGATTGCTATGTTCACTGTACCATTGCAGCTCACCTGTGCAAAGTGCAACTTCTCTGTGTGGGTGAATCGCGATCCCTTGGTCCCCTTGGTGGCGCTCTTCTGGCTTAAGAGGTCCAGCATCTGCATCGGGTCCGCTGTGGCCGACTTGGGGTCCAGTTGCTCCGACTTCTGACGTCTCTGACGGACCTCGCTGACCATCCTCTTCTGGAGACGCTCCCTCTACATGGCTTTGTACTCCTGTAGCAGAAGGAAATCAGGGATTGAATTTGAATCTGTGTTTGAACAATACTTCTTAATGGTACTACAGTGTACGTCCCATTTGCAGGTCAAAAAATTGAAAAGGAAAAATTCCAACGGCATTTGAGAGACAATACTTATTTAGAACTTCCCTCAAAACGAAAGGGTTTGAAAATGGCTTTATGTTGAAAAATAATGACCATTAGTTGTCAAATTGACATATTGATTGCAACCACCTAAGTAATAGTCTGATTTTCAGACCCTTGTACCAAACGGTAGTAAATTTTGTGCTGCACTAAGATTCAATTAGTTTAATTTTGGCCATTTCAAGTAGTGGGTTATTGATGTAGAAAAATGCTCATGTACCTATAAATACAGCTCATTCATGCTCATGTACCTATAAATACAGCTCATTCTATGTATGTTATCAACAACGAAAAAAAGATGTCAGTTAGTCACTGAATAGTGTCTAACAGGGAAGTCTAGAAAGAAAACGAGTTTCCTTGCATAATTTGAATACTAGAACACTGCTAATGTTTGGCATACATGTACATGTACATGTCATATTCATAATTCCTGCAAAGTTCTACAGAATTTGATGTTGGCTGCAAAAAGAACATAGTATCTTTAAAGGTTAAACGTAAAATCTGAGAAGGAATGAATAAATCAAGTCGATGAATAAATCAAGTCGATGAAACTACGAAAAGAAGAAAGTTCAATCAGACATTGTTATTATGAAAGAATGATGACTCCGCCATGGAGCAATTTTACAAACCTAAACAAAAGCAATTTTTTAAATTCAAGTTTGATTGCAATCCATTAAAAGGTTCTCAGAATATCATGATTACAAGCTATGTTTCATATATATGTTTGACCCTTTTATCTTTGATCTCATGACCCTAAAATCTAATCAATTCATTGGCTCTGCAAGATACATACTTGACCCAAGTTTGGCGGGAATCCATCATTGGGTTCTTGAGATAACGCGATCACGAGCTGTTTTTGCATATATAATGAGACATGTGACCTTTGACCTTGGATCTCGTGACCCCAAAAATCTAATCAGTTCATTGGCTCTGCGAGATACATACATGATCCAAGTTTGGCGGGAATCCATCAATGGGTTTTGAAGATAACGCGATCACAAGAACGGGACGTACAGACGGACGGACAGACAACCCAAATACATACCGTAATGCCTCTGGCTACTTGGTAGCGGAGGCATGAAAATAACCTAATTACTAATAAAACTAGAATATCGCAATCTGTATTGCTGCGCAATGCAATTGTATCCCCCAGCAGTGGCAGCGATTTTGTGTCATCCTTATGTTTGAAGGAAGGACAAAGATCCCCTCTCCCAGACCTGCCAACCTCTAGAGTTCAAAAACTGTATTCTTCAATCCCAAAAGCTGTATTTTACTAACAAAAGTTGTATTCTTAAAAATAAACACGGACTGTTACGCGGATCTTATTTTATTGACTAGCGCAGACTAGCGTGGGAGCTATCAGGGATATGAAGCAATACAAGCAAATATTATAGTAAATGAGATTAATGGAAGTGTTCATGAAATGTTTTTCTGATAACATTTTGAGGGCAGATTGATGTATCAATTACCTTTGTCACAGTCTATTATGGTCGGCGGATAGAAAACCTGTGTGATATTTGACTTCGGCTCCAGGATAACTTTGATTTCTCGCTTTTTTGTGGGTCCTGTATAGGCAACAAAAATATAAATTTAAATATATTTGTATATATATAGATAGATATAGATCTAGATAAATATATTTTCATGGATATATATGACTGAACAAGTCCGCCAGAAGGGTTAACTACCCCTTACGTCAACAGGTAATTCGTAAAATGTGTCAAAACCTATTTCTTATAGACAAAATCTTTAAAGTGAGCCCCAACGTTGTGTTTTATTGAACGGTCGTTGATATTATATTCATAATCAATATCTTGCACGCTGAAGTATCTTCTTGCAAGTCCAAATCATGGCAATACAAAAACCAAAAACACAAGCAGAAAAACATAATATTTTGTTTGGTGGCATATAAATAAAAAAAATAACAAATGACAGGAATGCGCTAAAGTCTTAAGTGCATGAACAAAATTTGCAAACATTCTTCCCAATGAATTACCTCCTTCATCGTCTTTCTTGAAACCTTGAGGAAAGGTCGGGTTTGTGCCTGATTTTGGAACAGGGATCACATTGGGCTCTCTGCAACGCTTCCTTGTTTCTGAAAATTCAGACAAATATTAAATGGATGAAGTCATACAGAAAAGAACAGAACAAGATGCGCATCAGAATTAAGTTTGTAAATGGTTTACAAACAGAATCTATGTTGACTGACATGAGGTGAGACCAGCACATTCATAAAGGACCGTTCATAAATGCTGAACATTGGCTTGTAAAAGATGTGGAGTTCTGCCACTCACACCTTTTTACTGACCTGTTGGCTCATGATGATCCTGTACATGAGATTGAAGTTTGTCCAATGTTCCACGAGGAAGCTTCTGTGAATTGCCTTAAAGGGATATCAAAAAGAATACATTGATGTAAAATCAATACAATGCACATTTAACCAAATTTTATGTAGGCTTGGATTATTTTTTAGAAATTACCGGTAATGATATATTTGTCTTGAAAGATGCATTTATGAATGCCATGTATAATGTCTCCACTGTTTGCCTAATGTAAAGGTTGTGGTGTGACTTGGGAACCGGGATCATTAGGTATCCCACATCTGGGTCAGGCAGTATACAAAAACTTGTATTAAACAAATCATGGCAATACAAAAACCAAAAACACAAGCAGAAAAACATAATATTTTGTTTGGTGGCATATAAATAAAAAAAATAACAAATGACAGGAATGCGCTAAAGTCTTAACTGCATGAACAAAATTTGCAAACATTCTTCCCAATGAATTACCTCCTTCATCGTTTTTCTTGAAACCTTGAGGAAAGGTTCGTTTTGTGCCTGATTTTGGAACAGGGATCACTTTGGGCTCTCTGCAACGCTTCCTTGTTTCTGAAAATTCAGACAAATATTAAATGGATGAAGTCATACAGAAAAGAACAGAACAAGATGCGCATCAGAATTAAGTTTGTAAATGGTTTACAAGCAAAATCTATGTTGACTGGCATGAGGTGAAACCAGCAAGTTCATAAGGTCTAAAATAAAAACTTGTTGTATGGCCCTTTGCGACCGACCCAAAAATCTGAAAATCTATGGTCTGCATTTTAAAAAAGTTATTTTTTTTTAATGAATAAACACATATGTATTTTGTTTGTTTAAATGGGATTTAAATGCATACAATCAAATTATTCCTGAATTCTCTCTCGTCTTCTGCCCTAGTTTCAAAATCCTACTAGTGTAAGCATGAAAGTAGACCCGGCCTCGTGCAAGTGTTTATACCATGCACTGCACCAGTGTACAGGAAGACACATTTCTAAAATTAAACATATCGGCCCAAAGAGGGCGAAGAAAAAAAAAGTATAAAAACAAAAAATTTAAAAATTCAGACCGACCGACCCATGTTTTGGCACCTAAAGGGCAATACAACAAGTTTTTATTTTAGGCCTAAAAGACTGTTCATAAATGCTGAACATTGGCCTGTAAAAGATGTGGAGTTCTGCCACTCACACCTTTTTACTGACCTGTTGGCTCATGATGATCCTGTACATGAGATTGAAGTTTGCCCAATGTTCAACGAGGAAGCTTCTGTGAATTGCCTTAAAGGGATATCAAAAAGAATACTCTCTCTCTCTAAGTGCCATATCGTTTGACTTTGGCGATCATGCTGTTCCACAACCCTCGGCTCCTAGCCTTCTGTATTAGTACCACTCCCAGTTCTTTCACTCCTCTCTCTTCCAACAATTTCTGCAGACTGTCCATCCAAAGTATCCTCCTTCTTCCCCTACTCCTTCTTCCCACAATTTTCCCTGTCAAAGCAAGGTTCTCTAAGCCTTCTTTACGTGTAATGTGACCCATGAACTTCAACTGCCTAATCAACATCTCACGTATCATTTTCCTTTGCACTCCAGCTCGTGTAAGAGCTTCCTCATTACTAACTTTGTCAGTCCAGGGGATTTTCATCATTCTTCTTAGAAACCACATTTCGCAACTTTCCAAACGCTTTTTAGTATCAGAGGCTAAAGTCCATGTTTCACTACCATACATAAGTACTGGGTAGATGTAACAATTCAATACCCTTATTCTGGTCCTCATACACATTGTTCGATTTGTCAGAATTTTGCCTAACTTTGAAAATGCAGATTTAGCGAGAGCTATCCTTCTCTTGATCTCTGTCTCGCATCTGGCATCTTCGGTAATCATGCTGCCGAGGTAGTTAAATGAGGAGACTTGTTTAATAGTCTGTTCTTTCAGTTTCAAGTTACATTTTGGACTGCTCTTCTTGGATACCACCAGGCACTTTGTCTTGGTATAGTTGATCCCTAGTCCCATTCTCTCACTTTCTTTTACAACTACATTCAGGAGTCTTTGGAGATCTTTCTCTGATTCAGAAAATAAAACAGTGTCATCAGCATATCTAATATTTGTGATTGAATGACCACCCACTTGTATCCCATTTTCATCTTCCAATTCTCTTAGAATGATTTCACTATACATATTGAACAGGTCTGGCGACATAACACAACCCTGTCTGACTCCCCGTCTGATGTTGATATATTCACTACACTCTCCTTCTACCCTGATGCATGCAAACTGATTCCAATATAGACTTTGTAGCAGTCTTAGATCTTTCCTATATATATCAAGCTTTCTCAGCTCTTCAAAAAGTTCTGAATGTCTTACTTTATCAAAAGCCTTTGAATAATCAATAAAACACATGTACACATCCTTTTGCATTTCGACTGCTCTCTCCGTTATATTTCTAACCACAAATATTGCATTTCTTGTGCCCGCATCCTTTACAAAACCAAATTGTTCCCTTCCGATCATGGGAGTTATGCTTCTTCTTGCTCTCAAAAGCAGAATCCTCAAAATAATCTTAGTGATATGGCAAATAAGGCTGATTGTCCTATATTGCTCACAATCCACGGCTCCCGGTTTCTTTGGGAGAGTAATGAAAATGGATCTGCCCAATTCATCTGGAAATGTTCCGTCATCATATATTTTGTTGATAATTTCTGTTAATCTATCAACACCATATTCCTCTAATGCTTCAAACATTTCAGTGACCACTCCATCTGGTCCAGCTGCTTTGTTCTTCTTCATCTTTGACATTGCCCAACGGACTTCAGATTTAAGAATTTTCTCCCCTTTGACTTCATCTGCAAAACTCGGCATTGCTTCCCTACTATCCTCAAAAAGTTCGCCAATGTATTGCGTCCACCTACTCATTTTGTCCTTCATTTCAAACAGGATTGACCCATCTTTTCCTTTGATACAGCCAGGGTTTGAACAACCAGACTTTTTACCTGAGATCTCGTTTATTCTTTGGTAAACATTACTATTCTTATCGAATTGATTTTCAATTTCTACACATTGTTCGTTTAGCCAGCTCTCTTTTGCCTCATTACATTTTTGCCTAATTTGTTTGTCTAGGTCCCTATATTTCTTGCATTGTCTATTTCCAATTTTCTGTCTATCTTTCATCATTAAAAGAATCTCCTCTGTCATCCATTTGTTCCTTCTTTTTCTCTCTTTCGTCGGCACATACTCTTCCGCTGTTTCTACCAGAATATTTCTCATCGTCTCCCACGTGTTTTCTTCACCTTCATCTATGAGCAACTCAAACCTATTCTTTACTTGTACAGTAAATTCTTGACGTATGTCCGGTTTACTCAACTGTTTAAAATCCAATATGTTCACAACTTTTGGTCTCTTAAGTTTCTTTAAAAAAGAATACATTGATGTAAAATCAATACAATGCACATTTAACCAAATTTTATGTAGGCTTGGATAATTTTTTAGAAATTACTGGTATTGATATATTTGTCTTAAAAAGATGCATTTATGAATGCCATGTTTAATGTCTCCACTGTTTGCCTAATGTAAAGGTTGTGGTGTGACTTGGGAACCGGGATCATTAGGTATCCCACATCTGGGTCAGGCAGTATACAAAAACTTGTATTAAACAAATCATGGCAATACAAAAACCAAAAACACAAGCAGAAAAACATAATATTTTGTTTGGTGGCATATAAATAAAAAAAATAACAAATGACAGGAATGCGCTAAAGTCTTAAGTGCATGAACAAAATTTGCAAACATTCTTCCCAATGAATTACCTCCTTCATCGTCTTTCTTGAAACCTTGAGGAAAGGTCGGGTTTGTGCCTGATTTTGGAACAGGGATCACATTGGGCTCTCTGCAACGCTTCCTTGTTTCTGAAAATTCAGACAAATATTAAATGGATGAAGTCATACAGAAAAGAACAGAACAAGATGCGCATCAGAATTAAGTTTGTAAATGGTTTACAAACAAAATCTATGTTGACTGACATGAGGTGAGACCAGCACATTCATAAAGGACCGTTCATAAATGCTAAACATTTGCTTGTAAAAGATGTGGAGTTCTGCCACTCACACCTTTTTACTGACCTGTTGGCTCATGATGATCCTGTACATGAGATTGAAGTTTGTCCAATGTTCCACGAGGAAGTTTCTGTGAAATGCCTTAAAGGGATATCAAAAAGAATACATTGATGTAAAATCAATACAATGCACATTTAACCAAATTTTATGTAGGCTTGGATCATTTTTTAGAAATTACCGGTAATGATATATTTGTCTTGAAAGGCGCATTTATGAATGCCATGTTTAATGTCTTCACTGTTTGCCTAATAACATGTAATTAAAAGTATAATGCTAATAACATTATATTTTGGTGCATGAAGTAATTATATATTAGAATTGATACTTGAAATATTTGAATATGTAATAACCAGTGTTATGCTCTCTTGCATAGCAAGTCATATTTTAATAAGTACTACTCAAATTAGAAATTTTAAATATGTCAGTGTTACCATAGTTGGCTGGTATAGAAGAAAATGCCTCGACATCAACTACTGGGTTGGCAAACCTCACACTTTTCTTCTTACGAAGAGGAAGAGTTGAATTGCCTGAAAGGAATATCAAAAAGAATACATTGATGTAAAATCAATACAATGCACAATTAAACAAATTTTAGGTAGGCTTGGATCATTTTTTAGAAATTAATGATATATATGTCTTGAAAGCCGCATTTATGAATGCCATGTTTAATGTCTTCATTGATTGCCTAATAACATGTAATTAAAATTACATGTTATTAATAGAATAATGCCAATAACATTTTATTTTGGTGCATAAGGAAACTATATATTATTATAAATTCTTGAAATATTGAGTATTTGTAATATCTGAATATGTAATTACCAGTATTATGCTCTCTTGCATAGCAAGTCATATTTTAATAAGTACTACTCAAATTAGAAATTTTAAATATGTCAGTGTTACCATAGTTGGCTGGTGTAGAAGAAAATGCTTCGACATCAACTACTGGGTTGGCAAACCTCACACTTTTTTTCTTCTTCTTACGAAGAGGAAGAGTTGACTTGCCTGAAAGGGATATCAAAAAGAATACATTGATGTAAAATCAATACAATGCACATTTAACCAAATTTTAGGTAGGCTTGGATCATTTTTTAGAAATTTAATGATACATCATCAACTACTGGGTTGGCACACCTCACACATTTCTTCTTACAAAGAGGAAGAGTTGCCTATGATTTGAACATTTGACAGTCCTGTTTATCCAAAGCCGGTTGATGTAGTTTGGTTGAATTGCCTGAAAGAGATAGGGACAGCGTCTCCTACATGCCTGCGCTCTTGACCAGTAATTTCAAAAAATTAAACTTGATGACAAATGACCTGGTCAATCCAGTATCTAGTTTGAACATCTTACTTTGCTGATACATACTAACATCAAGATTCATATCTAAAATGCTTCATGAGATTTTTGCAATAACGAGGCTTATACCTTTAATTACATAAGTTGACCTCAGTTTTTTAGCCCAAATCTAATCAGATCCTTATTCTGTGGTGATACATACTATCAACAATTTTGAAGTTCATACATGTATCTCAAGTGGTTCCTCAGATAGTGCCATAACAAGAAAGCGGGGCACAGCCTGTCTATTTTTGATGAATTAGTGATGTATTAGTCTTTACAAACGCATATTCGATATCTTCAATAATTGCCTGATTAAATCTTATTACATGCAGAATGCCAATAATATTATATAATGGTACATGGGAAAACAAGGTCTGGAAGCAAAAAATTCACAATGCAATCGCATGACCAGAACTCAACTTTATCTTTAAGTGGAACAAACTTTTAAAAAAGAAATTCTTTAGTGTAGAATCATAGTGGTTATCAGTTCAGTATTCGTCCATCACAGTCTTATACCAGATTTATTTTCAATATACAGGTATAAAATGTCCTATTTGTGTTGGTAATTGGTAATTTCCACTTTACGCTTTTTACCTGTAACTACATGTACATCTTCATTAAGAAGTACGCCTTCTTGACGGCTTCCATTCTGTCTCATGTAGGCCAATGTTGATTCTAGCTGCAGCATCACCTCCTCAAGCACTGCCTTGTCATTGGAGAGATATGTTAACTCTTTGATAAGAGCTATCTTCTCTCGGCAGGCAGCTGCAGCTTTCGTTGCACTTCTAGCTGTTGATGTATTTGGAAGTGGCTGTACATCTTGGTCGTCAGGTGGAAAGTTGGGTAGAAAGTTAGGTGGAACGTCCTCTCCATCGCCTGGAAACATGGACAAGTCCTCGTCCAGTGTATGGAATGGGGAGTTGCGGTAGGCTGCTGGGAGACTCTCCCAAGACAAACCCTCCACGCCATTTAATACCGCAAAGATGTGCTTACATGGAAGCTTGGACTTTTTCCATGAGAGACATCCACATTCTGGGGACTCCTGTGCATTGAGCTTCACCAAGTATGCACAACGGCCTTGAGCATTTTCACTTTTGACCTGGTATCAGAAAACATATTGAGCCCCATTAATAGAGAAATGTTTTCAGTGTTAACACAAGAAAAATGAAATTCGTATTCTGAAATACAAATGTATAACTACTTTACAACATAACATAATGCAAATTAAATGTTAATTAACATGTGCTTAAAATATATCTTTCTTACAGATACTTTGTCCCTTTTGCAGCCAACATCAAATTCTGTAGAACTTTGCAGGAATTATGAATATGTCATGTATGTCCTATCTGTGAAATTTAAACGTTAGCAGTGTCCTAATATTCAAATTATGCAAGGAAACTTGTTTACTTGCCAGACTTCACTGTCAGACACTATCGAGTGACTGACTGGCTTTTTCTCTTCTTTGGTATAACATACATAAAATGAGCTGTAAAGGGTACATGAGCATCTGCCTACATCAATAACACACTTCTTGTAATGCCCAAAATTAAACTGATTGAATCTTTGCGCAGCATAAAACGTACAACCATTCGTTACAATGGTCTGAAAATCAGACTATTACTTACTGGCTCTTTAGCTCCTAAGTTGATTCGAACAACTAATCGTCGTTATTTTTCCACTTAAAGACATTTTCAAGCCCCCCCCCCCCCCCTTTTTTAGGGAAGTTCTAAATTAGCATTATCTTTCAAATCCCGATGCAATTTGACCTTTTCATTTTTTTGGCCTGCAAATGGGACATGGTACCTTTAAAGTAGATATTCATTGATTTTGAAAACTAACTTTATTTTCATTATCAAAGGTGAAACTTTGATTGGACAAGGTTATTAAAATTCAATGCTTGGAAACATTCAAAGTAATAATTATTAACAATTACAAAATGCTTAAATATAGCCCTGCCATAACACCTAAAGAGCTCTCCGAAACGCTGCTGAGATGTGTGATATCACAGGTTGGACATGATTTGCATAAGCAGACGATGTCCCATGACATCTCACACATTGTCATCTTACCTTTAGTTCTTTCTCTTACTTCACTACTGTCAGGCTAAATGTATAATCTATTGCCTCTCTCTAAACCCCGCGCATGGTATTATGTGATGAAAAAAATGCAGCATTAAAAAAATTAAGGAATCTGTCGCTTGTAAATAAAATAAGACGCTATTGTATTTTCAGCTGCATACACCACGGTACGTTCGGCGTTTCAAGAGGGAACAAATGCCATCCATGCTATCATTCCAGAGTCTTTTCAATTTGAAAGTCTGGTTTCATTGCTTGTTCATTAAAGATAAAGACTAGTTATGGTCATGCGATTGCATTGTGAAAGAAACGTTGTGGAATCGATCAGAAAAGGTTGATCATCTAGCATATAAGTATTGGTGTGTACTGCAAGGTTCTGGAATCATCAAAATGATAAGAAATTTGGCCCAGTCTTCGTAAAGTTACAAGCACTGTACACAAAAAGATGTATATGGGACTACGCACACGTGCGTGGCACATGCGTTTATATCTCACAATCCAATAGATAAACTAATTTACCAAATATATCAATTAATTGGCGGTTTCCCGGCAAAATGTTTACCATCATGTATTAGTCAAAACATATTCTTTCACATGATTGGTAATAAGAGCTTCCATTTCATTTGTTTAAATTGGGGCGTTTCCAATACTGGGGTTTATCTTTAACCCCTATCCTAAGTATTTACAAACAAAAGATTTTAGTAGTCAGAATCTGTTTCATGTCCCCTTTTGAATTGTGTGAAATGCCATCACATTTATTTACACTAAACTCATTATAATTTGAGAAATAATAGCATTGCAATTATGTTCATTCTTATGGGATGTCGTCTGCTTGGGCAGTATTGGTGCGTTATGTGACGTCATTAAAACATTGTTATTTTTTCTGGCGAATCTCTTGTTAAATCCCAGATGCTATGGAGGTGGTTTTATTTGTATTTTTATAAATATCCCAATATGTAGCTGACCTAAAACTTGTACGATGGCCATCTGTTAGCTTACCAGTTTCTAGTGGAGCATTATTTGACATATTTTTGATTTTGTTTGAATGTCCACTTTAACATATAGACTGCATTATGACATTACAGTGACATATGACCTTTGTCCACATATCTAATCAGTTCATGATTACATAATGGTTGACACTACACACCTCGGTATATATAGCTTATTGAACTAGCCCTGTCAAGTTTAGTTTCATAGACATACTTGTAGTATCCTCAATGGCAAAACAAATAGAAATATTAAGGAATTTCATAAATGAAGTTGATGAATTACCATTTTCTAGGACTTAAGAAATTCTTTTGAATAATACCTTGAATGTGTTCGAGGAAAGTTCTTGAATATCTGCTTGCAATATTGCATAAGATCGTTCAAGCTTCTCTATGCAGTGGATCACAAAATTGGGGGGTCGGTTCCAGAGAAAGCTTGGAACATCTGGGCCATATGACCGTCCATACTTGGTGTTTGCTTTGACATTTTTCATTATGTACCTATAATGTAGTAAAAAGTAAAGTAATTAAATTCATGTTTGTGGGGATTTGGGGGGAGGGGGACAGGGGGAGGAGAATATTTTTGAAAATTATATGTCTACATTTTCCCCTCTAGAACAGTGCCCCTGAACCACCCTGAGGACAGATTCTCATTTTAAACAAGGTCTTCTCCCTCTTATTAATATCTCTTTATTGGTTATGGAGAACTAAATGGGAAAAATAAAAGGATAAATTTTTGCTCGACGGACGGCAGTACAGGATTACTATATACAAACAATGCATTCATTGCAAAAGGTATTTCTGAACAAAGAAGCTCCAGTCATTTAAAGTTCAGAAAAGGGATAACTGTTAAAAAGAATATGTACTTATATGATGTTAGATATCAACACATCTAAAAACAAGTAAACGAAAAGCATAGCATCCCCTTGCTGTATATACATCAGAACAAGTACCTCCATCGGACTATACTATTATATTACTAGGCAAGGAAGTTAACCACATTTTCCAGATATAATTAGGTGTTTTAGCATATTTAATAATTAACTTAGGCTGTATATGTATTTTGATACCATGTACCTTCATATTAAATGTCATTAAAATTTGTCAAACATTACTCAAGTTATCAATTGGAAACCAGATTTGCATATTTAATGAGCTATGACCTTTCACCTTTGACCTACATACTCGGAAATTGAACTTAGGCTGTATTTTGATACCATGTACCTTCATGTTTAATGTCATTAAAATTTGTCTAACATTACTCAAGTTATCGAATGGAAACCAGATTCGCAAATTTAATTAGCTACATGTATGACCTTTGACCTACATACTCCGAAATCAAACTTTGGCTGTGCTTTGATACCATGTACCTTTATATCAAATTTCATTAAAATCTGTCAAATATTACTAAAGTTATCGATCGGAAACCAAATTTGTTACGGACGGACGCACGGAAGGAAGGACGGACGACAGCGTTACTATATCCCCTCCGATATCGTCGGCGAGGGGATAATAATTACAGAACATCTACCTAACACAAGAAGTTAAGCAAAAAGGAAATAAATATACAACAAAAAATAGACACACATAGAATTTAACAGATATGTAGAGATATACTTTTTCATCATGCTTGGAATGTAGCTGGAAATGAGGGCATCCACCATTCCTGAGAGGTTGCTGTTCGTTCTCTGTTCAAGAAATGTGTGCTTGAACACTTTATTTTGGCGCTCCAGCCCATTGTTGGTGTATGCCAGAAGATTCTCCTCGTATCTGTAAGCCCAAGCCCATCGCTATATAATGATAAATTAAAGCAAACATGACTTTTGTTAACAAAACAAATACATTAAATCTAATTGTTATTGCATGCAACTATCTAAGAAATGACATTAACTTGAATTTTGTCAAGTTGGATATTATCCCTTTATATTGCTACAGTATGCTAGCTAATCATTGTCTTTTTAAATCTTAATCCACTAATACAGTTATTGGGACAAAACATGTCTCCCAAGTGACCATTTAAAAAAAAAAAATCACAATTTTTAGCCAATCAAAGCTAATAACAAATTATAAATAATGAACAGTTTTTTAAAATATTTTCGGGTTGTCCGTTCCCCGTTCCTGTTACAGCAATATGTCAAGAACAGGGATGCCAACCTTTGAAAAGAGCACTGCAGTATTTTGAGGGATGAAAAAAGTATTTAGGATAAGAAAACAGTATTTTCACCTTTTCTAGACATGTGTGGTAATACAATTTTGGAAAAAAAAAGTATTTTCCATGAAACATGCATTTTGGGGGATAAAAAATACAGTATAAAATACTGAAAAAAGGTTGGCATCTCTGCAAGAACCACTTGAAATAAGAATGTCAAACTTGATCATAAGTATGTATCACTATAGGAAGACGACTTGATTAGATTTAGGTCACAGAGGTCAACTTGTGAAATTCCAGGTATTGGCCTCGATATCACGATATCTCAAGAACCACTTGAGGTATGAACTTCAATTAAAATTGATGATGGTATGTAGGCCCATCTTCAGCCAGAATTTCCAAAATAGCCCGCTAATTCTGATCCGGGGAAACTAGTCCGATCAGAACCTGCTCGAGCTAGTTTGTAATGAAGACGTTATTAGTGTGCTGTTTCCAGGGTTTAACCTTAATCTACTGGGGGGGGGGGGAGTTTCATGACGGTTTCTTCTGAATCTCAAGCATCTTTTGAGACCAAATTTGTGACGCTAGGGCACGCAGTTCCAAAGTTTACGCATAACTTTGTACATGCATGTCAGACCAAAAATTTATCAAAAACATGATTTCATGTAGAATTTCAATACAAATTGTGTTTTTAAAGCCAAAATTTATAACTGTATGATTATTTTTGATTTTACTGATTATAATTAATTCTAGCTGTTTAAGATCTGTCACTGACAAATTTCCTTCAAATAACAATAAAAATCAAAAGGTTGAAAAACACAGAAATACATGAATTAAAAAACAATAAAATACATAAGCAATAAATTTTGATATAATTTTTTTTGTAAATTTGCTACGAACATTACAAAGAGTATCTAGACCTAAAATTAGCATATTTGGAACTTCATTTAGTGGTTTGGAGCAAAAGTCTGATTTCACGCATAAATCACATAAATTAATGAAATACGGTGCGTGCCGATTTTTGGTCGCAGAGATCAATTTAGGAAATTGCTGGTTTTAAGGGCGGAGGCATATGGGAGACGCAGTCGCATTAGTCTTGTTTCAAATAGTATTCATTTGCAATCATTTTTTTAAAAAGAATGGCATGAAAGAGGCGTTTCATATAATGTTTGATAAAATGCCATGCAATGGGGCAGCCAGGTTTTGGTGAACCAGCGCTGAAGCTTCACATTCCTTTTCCAAGCTTCAGATTGTTGAAGATGGGACAATGCATCATGGTATTCACGCTCAGTAGGAGCATGAGCGCATCTTCTCAGCATAGCCAATACAGTGTCATGGTATGCAGCCACACAATTGTCTCGCTTTCTGGTCCATCGGGTCCAAGCTTGCTCCCTATGGAAGTCACAGAGGAAGACCCGACTAGCTATAGTTTAAAATAAAGAATTGAGTTACAGAAAACAAGAGTTAATTCATAAATGCTTCAGGTATTCAAAAGCTCGGCCACTTCATGGCAGCAAATCTTTGACCCCACTCCCTCCCCCCCGAAAAACAAAATCCCCAGGAAGGCTTCTACCATATAAGTTACGTGCAATGTTCATATAAGGGTATTATTATTATGGTAAATGTGTATAATTTACCACGTTCTTAATGATCAGATTCATTATTAAATTTCTAGAAAGTGCATAACAAAACAATTTAGATTTTAAAAGGCCTTTGGAACATGTACATATGAAAGACATTTACATGTAATAAATACAATAAATACATTCAGCTAGAGAATTTACCTATATAAAAATTAGTCAATAATTTGCCCAAGCCCCGATTAATCTGTTTATTGAAATCCTAATACAGAAAATTAAGGGATAATACTAGACATTTCAATACAAGAGTATACGATCTGAAATGCCTAAAATATTAAAACATTTACCAGGGAAAGTTTCTTCAATAGCTCCAATTTCTCGTTCACAGAAATCAGTCATGAAAAATGTGGGTCTCCAATTCATCTGCTCCCTCTTCATCCAATCCTTAATGGTCTCCAGCCCTTGCTTTATAGCAGCCTTCGTCTCATATTGGACAACAAACTCTCCCACCACACTGTACCCAAAATTTGTCTTTACAGCCAGGAAGAAGAGAGGCAATGCATACTTCGTTGTCTTGTATGTGGCATCCAGTAGGCATAGGTCATTGCCATACCTAAAAGAAAATTAAATGGAATACATTTTAACATCTACTAGGGACACAACATCACAAACATTAGATCTGCCGATGACACAGTATTACTAGCAGAGTCTGCAGAAGAAATACAGAGACTCCTAGCTGTCAAAAGGAAAGTGTAAGCATGGGATTAGTACACATGAATCCCATATATAAGTTGCCTCCAAGAACAGCCCTATATGAAAAAGCAGGACCATAGCAGTACAGCATTTTCCAAAAGTCTAAATGAATCATTTTCTCTCCTCAAATTGGCACTAATTATATTTTTATTTCCCTCCTACAACTTTTATAATAATATAATCCATATTCAATGACACTTAACCAATGAAAATTACAAAGTGCATCAAAATAATTGCCATTTTGTACATGAAAATAATGCCTATCAATTTTGTTTGGTATTGCCAATTTAGAGATTTCAATGATTATTTCCATTCAAGCTGTACTATCCCAAGAACAGTTTAATGTACTGCACTAGAAATAAACTCATATTTTTCAGTGATTTTTATTCTTTCTGCTGATGTGTTTATTTTCATTCATAGCATTCTGGTTTCAAATATAATGCCAAAGCATCACTAAAAGGAGACGTTTACTGCTATGGGTAAAAGGGCCACTCTAACAGAACATGACAATGATTTTTGTTAGAAATCATCAATAATTCTGGAATCTAGCTTTAACCAGAACGTCAATGACGTAGCGCTCATCCACATCTCGCAACAACAAATATCGTAATTTTATGTGGTACACTTTTGAACTGGTCAAAAAATAAAAATTTGATGCCCTGGAAGGGACATATTTCATTTAGCTGTACAAGATTAAATAGAAACTAAAGGAAATGGAATGAAAATTGGTTGAATAATTTGAATAATCCAAAGTGTGTGTGCAAGGGGGGGGGGAAGGGGGTATGCAGTGTGATTGCCATGCCTAGGCCTATCCTGGCCTTGCGCTAGTAGCGCCCAGGAGTAGCACTTTGCTTAAAACAAAATGCGTTCTGAACATTTAATTTTCAACCTCTCTTTTCTGAGGTTAAGTTTTTTATGTTGGACGCCGACTCTGCCGTCGCCGTCACTGGAAAAGCGGCGCTTATGTCTCGCTTTTTGCTATGTAGGCAAGACAAAAATGGATGGTTATTATCATTTTTGGTCAATTTAGAGATTTTCTGAAAAATCAAAGGCTGGAATATTAATAAGTAGAGGTGTATTCATGTTTTGAAAGGCTCTGTTAGTTGGGTTAGAGTGGCCCTTTAACTACCTTGGAAGCTTCATTACAGCAGATGGGAGAAAGAGAGCAAAAGAAAGATTGCACTTGCCAAGTATGCATTCACAAAGCTGAGCAACACAAAATATTGGTAACTGCTACGTTAATTCGGTATTAATGTATGGAATTGAAGTCTGCTCAGTGACAACAGAGATGAGAAAGCATTTGGATATCTGTGTAATGTGGTTTCTAAGAAAAATGATGAAAGATCCCCTGGACACAAAGAGCGACTAATGAGGGTGTCTCGGCAAGAAATAAAGTCAAGCAGAAATTAGTTTGTGGGGAAGGATTAGATAGATGAGATTCTTGGGACATGTACATGTAGCATGCAAAGAATTTGTCACTGACAGGAAAGACTAGAAGGGAAGAGAAATAAAGGGAGAGCAAGGGTACTTTGGATGGACAGCTTAATGGAAGGGCTTCAAGAAAGAGGAGTGAAGGATCAAAGAGTAGAACTGATAGAAAAGGACATACATGTAGACAGAGAGGTGTGGAAAACTGTTACCCCGGTAAACATGATCGCCAAAGCCTATAGATGTGGCACTTTGATAGATACGATATGTATATAGACTTGGAATAGGGAGATAGAAGTTGGTTATAAATGACATCAATTCTGATTGAAAGGCACCTTGCCTTTATACTTTCCAATAGTTTTGTCTTTAAAGCTCAAGTCCACTCCAAAAATAACTTACTTTCAATAGAAGCAGAAAAATCAAACTAGCCAATCAAAAAAAATCTGAGCAAACTCGGATAACTAATAAGAAAGTTATGAATTCTTAATGACATTAAAAACTTTGAAAATCACTAGACAAAGTGGCAACTCACTCATGAGTCTGTGACGAAATATGTGTTGTGATTCTCATTGTTCCAGAGTTTTACATACTTTTTCAAAAATTCATAACTTTCTTATTAGATATCCGATTTTGATCAAACTTTTTCTGCTTTTATTGAAAGTAAGTATTTTTGGAGTGGACTTGTCCTTTAAATCTACATTTGATGTATCCTCATTCCACCAACAAATGTAAGTTTAAGTGAAACCCTATTTTAATGCTAAAGTGATGACAATTTGCAATAATATTTGAATCACTTTTTGTTACTGTGCTCACATTGGTACCTACTTTTATTTTTATATTTTTTATAGCAAATGAATTGTATTCCCTAACAATTTAGTCGGTTTATCACATATATATGACTAGCATGATAAACTTAAGTAACTTTGATCTCTATTTTATGCCAATGATAAACAGGTCCAAATAGGTTCCTTCAATCCATCACAGTTATTACCTCTGCAGAAGATGCCTCTGATGTTGCGTCTGGTGACAGAAGAAGAACTCGTTTGATGCAGAGTTAATGGGTACAAGGTCGTCAAATAATGTTTCCTCAAACTGTGGCATATGAAATGGATCAGCAGAGGCAAGATGTAGAGCAAACAAATCTTCTGGATTCTGGATCTTCCAATCTTCAACCATCTGTTGGAGATTCTCCTGATCCAGCTTCGAGTATCTGTACGATAGAGAAAAACTTTCTTTACAAGCAAGAACTAACATTGGCTATTTTCCCAAATGTTTAGGTAATCAATCAGCCTTATTGGTAACATGTAAATGGTCCAAATTGCCACTGTCAAAAGATTTACAGGGGCAGAAAACAATTGAAAAATTAAGAGATTGCCCCCCAAATAATCTCACCTGAACATAAGTATTTATAATTAAAATGCTATGTAAATCTCTTACTTGTTGTGCTTCCCTTTCGGAAGGGGTTAACGAAACATCTAAATACTTTGAGTTAAACAAAAATTAAAACTTCTTAAAATGGCAAAAATAAATCTCAGATTAGAGAATTTCTAAAAAGATCACTAGATAATGATATATTTTTTATTTACTGTATGTTTGGTATTGATACGGAAGTCGACACACATTTGACTTCCATGTATATTAAGTAAGGAATATTTCTAAAGGACTATTCTATTTCTTTGTTTACTTATATAGTTTATGTTACATGTATATAATGTAGTATAGTAAAAAAAAAAAAAAAAAAAAATAGTTTTAAAATTCTTGCCAAAGACAGGGAACCAGACTCGACTAGCACTTGTGCTAACTTCTGGTACCCCCTTTAACAACAAAAATGTACACATAATATTTTATTCCATTTGTATACGACATACTTTGTAAAACAATATTTATATTATTCATGTGTAATGTTATCGATCTTGTGTTATATTGTTATATTTTATGTAATCATGCTTGATACATTATGTTTTACTTGTTATTATTTTTGTTGTTAATAAACTCAAACTCAAACTCAAACTCAAACTTTATCAAAAGTAATGTTTGTTACAACCTTGAAACCTTCCTCTTAATAAAATTATCCTGCCAATCCTTAAGTTAACAACCCCCCCCCCCCCCCCCCCCCCCCGAGGCCATTTCCAACATGATTTTTCCATTAAATTAACAAAAGAACTACATGTAGCCCCTGCTTTATAAAGAAAAAGTAATATGACTGGAGAGCATCAGGCTAATTCTAGTTATAATATGGAGCACTCTGTATTACATCCTTGTAAATAAATACATGTACCAGTAAACAACAAAATATAAGCAGCAAAGCAAGCACAAAAAGTTAGGCAATGTTTTGAAACACTTAACTTGCTGAAAACGCCATTGCATGAATCAAGTGCCAATGACGTAATACTGACCTTCATGTATATGCATTATACACAGTCATGTGCCTGAAGGCAATAATTACCACCAGCACAGCATGTACAGAATTTACCATCAAAGTAAATGATGGTAACAAAGGTTCAAAATTTGGGAAAGCACAAAATTAATGCAGCTTGGAACAGGTACACATGAAAATAAACTTGTTATATTCCATCTATTTGTAAAAAAATAGAAAATACAAAGAATACAAATTTGGATACGTCTAGCTATGAACATGCAGGTAGAGTTGCACATTCATGATTGTAAGACTTTGATTTTTTTAAAGATAACACGAACTGGGCATGAAATGAGTCATGTATGGAGTTGCGATAAGCACTTCAACTTGAAAGTTTACGCATGCCGTGCGCATTCAACTGTATAAGCTAAGCGGTACTGGTGGTGCATCCATAATAGGCATACCAGTAGTATCAAATTGTCAACTTTTAATTTATATACATGTATTATGGGCAGCAAATTACTAGTTTAAAAACTTTGAATACTGCAGGGATGCAAGCCCCATGTGACTTTTGGGAACACGAAATAGCCAAAATAGTACACATTCGTATTTCGAAACTGCATAACCCTGGGGGGAAGGGGGGGGGGGAGGCATCTTGAGCCACCCCCCCCCCCCTGAAATCCTTGCTACTGAAACTGAAATCCTTGCTACTGATTGGTTATCAGCAGATTTGTCATTGTTTTTTTCATTTGTCATTGAAAAAAGGCTTTGTGAAACGTGACCCTGGTCTGAAATAGCAGAGTTAAAATAGGGTTAAATGGATAGTTGAGTTCTGTTGCAGAGGGCGCTACACAAAATAATTGTTTTGTGACATAATGAAAAACTGAGTGTCAAATTTGAAAGAACATAAAATTTAAAAGACAAAATCATCTTGTTTGATCAAAATTGGTTCAGAGACAGCTGAAATAGCCATAAATATAACAATTTATAATACTTGTGTACCACCACAAATATTCAATAATTTGAAGAAGCAGTTGAAAAAACGAACCAGCCGGCCCATGTATTGTTATTTTTTTAATTCATTAATTAATAAACGGTTACCGTATTTTTGGGGAAGGTGGAGCTGAATTGGTATGATCATATTGGCTACATTTCATACATTTCCGGGTCTAAAATTTCCTTCATAGCAAGTTTAGGTCCTAAAAGGGCACTAGAAATGTCATAGGTTAGAATAAGAGCAATAACCATGCACTTTGAAGGCATTTGCGGTCTGAAAACAGAAATTAACTATCCCTTTAAACAAAGTGCACAATCATAAATAGTGCAATATAAGAGAAGCAAAAATATTTCAATATAGGGCAATATGTTTCAGTTATAAAACATTGGTTGTACATTGGAGATATACTGTATATTTCAAAAGAAATAAACATACCTGCCACATTTGATAATAAGAATTAGTATACAAACAATACACAGGTGTGAGTGCATTTAATGGTCGATGCAGCGCACGAGGGTATTCACTATGGTGCAATAAAATTCATGAGGCGTAGCCAGGTGTATTTTGTGCCATAGTGAATACCCGAATAGCGTTGCATCGCCAAAACGTCACAAACAAAATAAAATTTATAAAATGAGTTGACAATCTTACTTAAAGGCGATAACACTGTAAACCTGCAACCTTCATATGAAATAACGTGTGCACACAGACGATTGTGGCAGCAGTGGACTCGTAAACAGACTGTGCAATGCATGATGCGACTTCGCGTGCATTATGCCTTTTTGTTGCATCTTTTTTGCACGGCTGTTATCACCAAAATGCACTCCCCGTGCGTGTGTGGTAAAAATTAATGCCGCACACACGTTCCATTTCGATGCTTCTCATTGGCTACATTCTTGAACCCATTTTATAAGATTTTTTAACATGGTATGTATGCAGCGTCAGTGTAACTGGCAATATGCGGTAAATATGTACAAAAAAGCAAATTCATTTTTGCTGCTCAGTCGTGCAGCCATTCAAAGCATGCAATACGCGAACTCTTAAATTGCATAACATGATAAAACAAACTAAATTTGGCTTTTTACATTTTTTAAACAAATTGTTGAAAAATAAGAATATTCTGATTTTTTAGGTCCTAAAAATCCAGAAAATCAGAATATTCTGGATAATTTGAGGTTTGGCAGGTATGTATAAGCTGTGCTTAGCTTTCAAATTTAAATCACTTTTTCTATTCTACAATCACAGCACAAAGTAAATAATAAGGATAGAAGAACAATTAATGGGCCGAAAAGCAAGACGAGAGAAGCACTTTAAAGTATATATACAAAGAGGTTTTTTCTGCACGAGAAGATGTACATGTAATCAAACATAACACAGCATATAAAAAAAAGTAAATACTAAGCAACATAGATCACATTCAAAATTTGACAAAATCAGTCATACAATCTCCATTTTAGAAGGGCAAGCACGAAAGCATAAGATAATCTTTCCAATTTGCAACTACAACTGAAATGCAAATTTACAAGTTATAATAGTCTCTCATAGAATATGTGAAAAGCACACCCCCTTATTCTGATAAATTAATCCATATTTCTGTATAGATGTGTTCTTTCTCAAGTAAAGTCTATTGCAATACATGAATTATGTGATATAAAGAATAATGAAGGCAATGAATGTTGAAAGCACAGTAATGTTACCAACTAACTGTTGAATGTTCAAGTGAAGTTGTGATCAATTCCTCATGTTGTTTTAGAAAATAAATCCTTAAGAAGCATTAATGTTTCCATATGTACTCCAATGATGAAGAATATACAAGAAGAATGTGCATACATTGCATGTTAACCCTAATGTACATGTAACAAAAGTATTCAGTGTGAGATAAGAATAGTGTAATAACAGAAAAATGTAAATGGAGGATAGAAGACAGCAAAATTAATAACCAGCACCAAATCAGTCAAAATGCACAAGTTCCATACAGTCAAACGCTGTTACTTACTCATCATATGGAGGATTTGAATTTTGAAGATCCTGTTCTTGTTATAAGGAAAATAAATGATTATTAATAAATACAGCTCACATTTCTTAATGATAGCTATTTAAATATTTTCTCTCTTTTATTTATGTTGCTTGGAGATTCTGTTAAACTTGTAGCCCTCCTGATAAAATTGACAGTGCAGTTAAAAAAATATTGAATACCCCCCCCCCCCCATCATTCATATCTCCATGAGATATTAGACCCCGGTCACACTGCCTGACACAAGACTTCAGAGGCCATTCAGAATGGTTCACCTGTGGTGTAACCAAGACAATAAAAACGAACAATCAAGCAATTCCAGGTTGCATAACATTGTGCAAGACAAGGTAGAGACTTCATTTCATATTATGAGACCAAAATGTAGAATATAATCGTGTATGTAAACTAATGTATGTTGTTAATACAAGCAGGAAAATACTTGCCTACCCACATTATTTAAATTATTCACTGTATGAAATAACTTTTCTTTTTAAGATAGCATGTAATGATCTCTTAAACCCATATTATAGGGTATATTAGTATTGAATATGACCATCAAACACTGAATAAAATTAACTGCTATTGACATAATAATACTACCTGGGAACTGCATGCAGTGATGACTTCATCACTCCAAGAAGCAAAGTCAGATGAAACTTAGTTTTTCATGTACATTTTTCAGAGATACAGATTAGGTTCAAAATCAGTGATATCCAATTATTTTTGGTAACATTCAAATTAAAATATCTTGAACCTATTAGGCAATGAGAGATTTACATTACCTTAGCTGCATTCTTGCAGCATACATATGCTGCCGAATGGTATTATCCGACGGATAGAATGCTGTATCCGTTATTGAGGGCCTCTTTTCTACATCTGGGAACAGGACAGTGTGTAGGTGGGCTTTTAGTTAGTCACGCCATGACCAACCAGGTCTACAAGTTTAGTGGACACAGTCTTGTGCATTGGGTTCATAAACCCCATCAGCTAAGTAAGATAGAACATTGGTATATTTCAAATGAATGTACAAATAGGAATTATTCAATTTCAACAATTCATCTAGTGGCAATCATGTTATATTGTACACATTGCAGCATTTTTAAGTAAATGGAAACCATGTACAAAATGTACACCACATGTACAAGTCTAGATGTTTGTCTTTTTTTCTTTTCTTCAGGGATTGCTCTTAAAGTGCTGGTTCAAAGATGATCACAAATATGTCAAATAATGTATCACAAGAAACTGGTATGCTAACAGATGGCCATCGTACAAGTTTTAGGTCAAGTACATATCGGGTGATTTATAAAACAACCTCCATAGACCATAGCAGCTAGGATATGCGAGAGATTTGCCAGAAAAAATAATTATGTTTTAATGACGTCACATAATGCACCAATACTGCCCAAGCAAACGACATCCCATAAAGAATGGACATAAATGCAATGCTATTATTTCTCAAATTATGATGAGTTTAGTGTATATAAATGTGATGGAATTTTACACCATTCAAAAGGGGATATGAAACCTATTCTGAAAACTGAATTCTTTTGTTTGTAAATACACAGGATAGGGGTTAATGAACAAGCAAAGAAACCACACTTTCAAATTTTAAAACCCCCGGTACGATAGCATGGACGGCATTTGTTCCCTCTTGAAACGTAGAACATACCGCGGTGTATGCAGCTGAAAACAAGCGACGGATTCCTTTATATATTTTATCGCTGCATTTTTTCATAAAAATAATACCATGTGCGGGTTTAGAGAGAGGCAATAGATTAAACATTTAGCCCGATGGTAGTGAAGTAATAGAAATAACTGAAGAGAAGATGACAAAATAGGCACGGAAATGTGAGAGATGTCATGGGACGTCATGGGACGTCATGGGACATCGTCTGCTTGTGCAAATCATGTTCATTATGTGACGTCACACATATCAGCAGCGATCAGAGAGCTTTACAGGTGCTATGCTGGGGCTGTATTTAAGTGTTTTGTAATTGACAATAATCATTACTTCAAATGTTTCCAAGTATTGAACTTTGAGACCCTTGTACAATCAAAGCTTCACCTTTGCAGTAATGACAATAAAGTTAGTTTTTAAAATCAATGAACCTACTCTTTAAAATGTGTGTGCCAATGAGTCTCGCAAGGTAGTTTCTGACGGTTGACTGCTCATAGAAGTATCTTCCTAGAGTTATCTATTAGAACACACCTTTGCATAGGTGATAGGTCATGATAGCTGGCCAATGCATAATTTAAAGGTGTAAAGTGGTGCTCATCATTAACAAGACATTTTACACACAGGACTCATGGCCTATTTGGAATATTGGTGTGTGTTAGATTTTTAAACAAAATATTCATGTAGACAAGAACATACAATAAAGCATACTGTACATACATGTCATTAATATTTTAGGTTGGTTGCATGAATAGATACCTTTCCAAGTGTATGCACACTCTGGTGTTCAGTCTTGCTGGGTAGCCGGATGTAAATGCGTTGCTCAAAATTGAACTTATCCCCATTTCTCAGAGCTGCTCGGATATGGTCTGATATGGCCCTCTTTGACATCCCAGAGTCGTCATTAGTCTATTAGTTATTCAGGACAAGAACAAACAAAATTTCTTTGTTAGTTCCAAATGGAAGGCAAAAACTTTAACCTTAAAAAACAGGGTGGGGGTGGGGGGGGGGGGGCGGGCGGAATCAGTCACCCCTCAGCATTTTGAAGTAAATTTTGATTAAGAATCATGAACAAATAACAAAAAATGATTAATTTATTCTCATATTAAGTTGTGAAGACATAATCCAAGTCTACTGACCTATAATAACCTTTGACCTCTTGACCTGGAATTTGTGTCATATTATTTGTAATACTTTATAACCCTTGGGTACAAGTTTCATGGAATTTGAAATAACACTTTTGAAAATAGGCTAAAAATTCAAAATCTTGATGTTGATGCCACAAAAAAGTCTAAGTTTGTTGATCTAAAATTACCTTTGACCTTAACTTAGTGACCTGAATTCTACTCACATGATTGGGGATACTTGATAATCCTATAGTCCAAGTTTCATTGACTAAAGACTTATACTTTCAAAATTATATCAAAAATTCAAAAACTTAACCTGAGGTTAAGTTTTTGATGTCGTCGCCATTGCCGCCGCCGCCACCGGCGTCACCAGAAAAGCGGCGCCTATGTCTCGCTTTTTTGCTACGCAGGCGAGACAAGAATAATACCAATTATCTCAAGGTGAAGGAGGCATACATGTACATGTTATTAGTATATAGTTTTTATAACTTTCTCCCTAAATGCAATCAATATTTATCCACATTGGCTTGCTGTCAAAATTGCAGGGTCCCAAAAAGTAAGTTTGTTTTTGTTCATAACTGACCTAATGACGATAAATACTGAAAGTGTCCCGACTTTGCTTGAATGGCACCATGGTGACCTCCATGATGGCTTGTGAATTAAATAAACTCCATATATAATGTGAAATAAGATGTGTATTTTCTACAATTGAATTGCTGCTTAGTATACTTTTTATACATCAATGTCATACATACATCATAGTCTGTGAAGCGGATAACTTCCTTCATTTCTATCATTGCAGGACAGCCCTTTTTCTTTGAACCCTGCAGACGTCTGTATCTTCTCTTTCTGGGCAGAGGATGGTCTTCCTATATATAATAAATGGACATTTAAAATAACATCACAATGGCATTTTGAAAATATATCTAAAATTGGGCACAAAAACCAAAGGTTGATCACATAAAAATGAACGACTCAGATGTTTCCATGTACTACATGTAGGTGTGGCATTTTGCAATCTTGATGTGGAGCATATCCTTATAACACTGAAGTGGCACATTAAAGAGAGCATCAAGATTTGCAATCTGAAAATATAATAAGCTAAAATCATTCATATAATTATTTATACCATTTAGATAAATATAAACCACACACAAAGCAAGTTTGAATAAAATCCTTACAAGGTTTCTCAAGATACAGAGGGAAATGATGATAACAGAAAAGCATTTCAACCTGTATAACCTTCTATTCAATACAATTAATTTTGATGTCTTTTCAAAGAATTAATTATATAATGTGACACTTTTAGTATATTTCATATTATGTTCTTATTTTGTCAATTATGTGAATTATTTTTTGTGAAATGTGAAACAAATGAACTTGAAACTTGACCTGGAAACTTGACTGCAGGAAAGACTGCGTTTTCCAGTACATCTGGTAATAAGGTAATAACAAGGGAAAAAATATTCATGGGGCTGGAGTTGGCCTTTATAAGCCCCTCTACATTGAGACCAGTAGGTAAGAAGAACTGTATTTAAGACCTATCCAAACCTCTCTTTCTTACTTCTATTTTACAACATTACAAGAGCACATACTAATAGAGTCTAACCTTCATTGCTTTATCTGCCAACTCTTCATTTTTTCTTTTAGCAGCTTGATTTTTGTCCTTCCCATACATGCAACGTAGGTTGTATCGAGAAACGATGACAAAGGGAACACCGTCAGCAGACACCACCTTGTCTTTTATGTCCGAGAACCTGACCCTTGGAATATGAATCAGCTTACCATCTGGATAAATAAACAAAAAATAGAATTTAGGTTTGATACACAATTTACCATCTGAAAGAAATAAACATAAGAAGTAGAATGTTGATACACAATTTACGTAAGGTGAGATAGCATGAACATGTGTTTCTTCTCCATTCTAAAATAGCCCAATACACTTTATCCTCTGAAGGGCGGTATTATAACACATTTCTTAAAAAAAGATGCATTCACAACTTATTTCAATGGCAACAGGAAAAATAGAATAACCTAAAAAGGAGGGGGTTTTCAGCCATCTTAATTACCAATCTTACCTCTGTAATCTTATATATAAAATATAAGTTTTAATGACCTTAAACCATTCTCACTGAAATCAAGATAACAAATTTGCTACATCGATAGTTATGACAACTTTCATCATCATCTATACAGGATTGTAGGATATCCTATACCTGTAGGTCTTCCAGTCAAATCACTTGGTACTTGAGTAAGAGTCTATACAAATGAATTGATGCTGGTAACAGTTATATTAGAGACACTGGTAAACTGTTCCAAGACTGGATGACCCATTTGCTAAGAAAGTTACTCCTGACGTTCAATCAACAGTGAGTGGTAAATAACTTCAATGAATGGACTCTTGTTCTCTGATACTGTCTGATTTTACAAAAAAGCATTCTGGATTGAGCCCATTTTCAAAAAAGGAAACAAGCAAGAAGGCAGAAACTTTAGACCAGTGAGTCTCACATGTGTTGTGTGCAAGATATTTGAGTGCACAGTGAGAAAGCACATCATCAAACACCTATCAAGTATCAACATATGAGAGGTTGTCTGCACACCAACTGGTCGTTGCTGGTCGTTCCTGGTCGTTAAAGTACCACTTCTCTGTTGGAATTACTCAACGACTGGACAAATATCTTAGAAGAGGGAGGTAATGTTGATGCAATTTACATGGACTTTATGAAAGCTTTTGATTCAGTACCCCATTATTGATTACTGCAGAAAGTTAAAGCCTTTGGCATCCATGTTCAGACACTGGGATGGATCAAAGCATTATTATTTGGGATGGGAGGGGGAGGGGAGGGGGGGGGGGGGGACATTCCAGGGGGCTCACCTTCCAGGGACAGTGGCCTAATGAGCAAAAACGTTTGGAAGGGGGGGGGAAGAAAAATCTGCATCACCACCACTCTTACATGCTACAAGCAGGTCCCGTGGAACGTTTTTTCAAAATGAAGTTTTAAGGATCAGGTAGAGCATAAATTTGCGTGGCGTCCAGGGCCTGGAGAGGGACAACCTTGTTCGCTATCAACTGGAAAACTCTGGGAGTCAGCGTGGGAAGCCCATCTTGGTTGACAGCATGGGCTTCTCGTACGTAAAGCGTAAAGAGTGCAGAGGGAAGGTGTATTGGAGGTGAGTTTATATATATTTATTTTTATTTTTCCCTGATAAATTTATGAGCAAGTACTCACAATTCCCATAGGGTCATTTTTCATGTTTATTTTGAAAGATATTTGTAAATAAAATACCTCTGAATGATGGATTCATTATTATTTTCATTGTCCCTATCATTACTTTTTTCAAATTTCACTCAGTAAAAATAAATACAAAATTAAAATATCATTTGATCGAAATATAAAAGAATAGTTTGTTGCAATTGCAATTTGATTTTTGACGACCATTCATTTGATAGTAGGCTGGACAAATGTCATTATCCATGTGTCATTTTTATTCCCATTTTTCACTAGGTGTTCTGTGAGGGGACGGAGCCTCACCTGTAAGGCAACTGTGATCCAGCGAGGAGAGGAGATGGTGAGGGGCTGCTTGCAGCATTGCCACGAGGGTCGCCCAGGGCTTCTCCAAGCGGTGCAAGTGAGGGAGGAGGTGAGGACTACGGCCCTAACCCACGTATACAGACCAGCAGCAGCCATCGTGGAGGAGGTAGTGGTGCGGTCGACGGAAGAGAATGCTGGACCGTCATCACTTCCTAGGCTTGACCAGCTGGTTCGAACAGCAAATCGAGTGAGACAAGGCATGAGGCCTGATGAGCCGAGAGATCTGGAATTTGAACTACAGGATGATCTAATACCAGAAGGTAATTTGCTTATAAAGGATACGGAAGCTATATATAGCTATTTATGTATGTACTTGTGAGTCAGTATATTGTAATTACGTTACTATGCAGTATATTATGCTGAAATTTTGATTTCATTTTCTAAGAGCAAATAGGAACAAACATCATAACATTATTCATACATTATTATTGTTATTGTTTTGGTGTTTAGATATTTATTAAAAAAGAATCTTTGAATGACTTCGAAAACTATGAGTGTTTCAAAGGTTTATTTTTTATAATATCTGACATACTGTACGGCCAATTGACAAAACTATTTTTTCTTTTCTTTTCTTCCTGTTTCCTTCAAAATAGGATTTCTCCTGGATGATGTCAGGGTTGGGGATGAGCGTCATCTGATCTTCGCCACACAAGAACAGCGCGAACTACTAGGCAGAGCCAAGTCGTGGTATGTTGACGGGACTTTCCGGGTGGTCAGGGAGCCATTTTATCAACTTGTCACCATTCATGCGTTCGTGAGACAGGACGGTGCTATAAAGCAGGTGCCTCTCCTTTTCGCCCTGATGTCCCGGCGGCGGCGTAGGGACTACGTAGCTCTTTTCCAGGCAGTGGTGGATGCCGTGCCAACTCACCGTGTTCGGGAGGTCACCATGGACTTTGAGCTGGCCGCTTGGCAAGGCTTTCAAAGAGTCTTCCCCCAGGTAAGGATTCGTGCACCTTAGCATTTGATTTTTTTTTTTGAAAATGGCATTTCACATAAAAGACCTGTTAAATTGAAATAATAATATTTTTGGCAAATGTTGTTCAATATCTTAGAACAAGGTATCTAATTAAAACCTGTAATGAGGTCTTTATAATAGCACGAAAACCTAAATTTTGCTCCTGTTTCGACCTACAAGTGCAGGGTTTGTTATACCCAGTTATACTTAAGTACAAAATACAGAATTTGTTTGCTGATTAACTACATCCTTTAAAAACATAATTAAAATATGGCTTGTGTAGGGTTAAAGGTTTACAAATTTCTTTAATTTTTTTAATTAATTTTATTTTGTGTGAATATAATATATCTTATCACTGGGTATTGACACATCTGATGAACTAATATGGGTGCTTATGATTTTCGAAAGAAATTATTCATAACTGTTTATTCCTTTTTTGTTGTTGAACGTTCGCAGGTAAACCAGAAGGGCTGCAGCTTCCACTTGAAGCAGGCAATGTGGCGGAAGGCGCAGGCAATTGGACTGCAGCGTGGCTATCTGGAGGATCGCAACGTCAACCAACTCATGAAGGAGGCGATGGCTCTGCAGTACTTGCCTGCTGAGCACATCCCAGCGATGTTTGAAGCTTTGAGGACCCGTGCCAACACCCCAATGCTGAACGAGGTGAGAAATCTAGCAAAGCTCCATTCATAGTATTTGGTGACACATAATTGTTATCAATTTGACAACAGCGATGGTACTGTGACATCAACAACAGAAAATTCCCTAAAAGACTTTTCCTGTACTATATAATAAGTTTATTATTATTCATGAATTATTTCCTGGCTGCTACATAATAACTCAAAAAATAAAAATTGGAGTACATTAAATAATAGGGTACACAGAGCTGCCAACCGTTACAAAGATTTTTTAATTTTTAATTTTTAATTTTCATTATTTCTTTTCTTTGTGTGATCACATTTTTTCTCCTACTAGTCCTTTCTTTTCAGTCTCTTTCTAAAATGGATGATTCTTCATTCTATGCCAATAACATATTTTGTGTGATTTATTATGATTCAATGTTTCACTCTGACCTGTAATATCATTCATCTTCTAGTAAAAATAATTCAATTTGTGTTACATGTATTATTTTGTAAGTTTAATGTTGCATTATTGATAAAGAATTACTATTCATGACAAGGCAGAATCTGCTCAGATAAGCAGACAAAAGTGGATATCTTATTTATTTTATTTTTCTGCATTTCAATCTGATCTCTGCATGATCTGAAATCAGCAGATGCGATCCGATCAATAGACAACTGTTAGGAGCATCCAAACTAGCAACACTCATTGAAATTGTACCGATTAATGTATAATTTACTAAAATAATCTATGTTGTTTTTTCTTTCTAAATTCAAATTTCAGTTCTTCTTGTACATTGAGACGCAGTGGATGAACGGACCATTTCAGTTGGCGCAGTGGTCCGTCTACGGCAAGGCAGTGCGTACCAACAACGACGTCGAAGGATTGCACCACCACATCAACAGCCGCATGGGTCAGCGCCTCGGAGTCTACAGACTAGCTGCAGAGATGCACAAGGAGGCACGGTTTGTCTCCCTGCAGGTGCGACTTCTGACAGAGAGGCGTCTCGTCAGGGTTCAGAGGAAGGCCTACAGAACCAGTCAGGCTCGACTCTTCAAGTTATGGGAGGAGTATCCTGTGCAACGCTCGGCCGCTTCACTTCTCCGAGGTTGTGCAGCGATATTCGGCAACGTTGGGGAGTAATCAATTCAATTGAATCATGCTCATTTCATGATATGTGCGTGTCACTTTAGCATTTAAAGTCTTTTATTATTTCTTTGTTGTCGTTTTTCAAAGTGATTACAGTACTATTTTAAGTTTCATATCCCAGTGCATACTGAGCTCCAATGAATGTAATATATGTATATATATATATACATATAAAGTTTTGGTGATTTAATTTACTTATAATTCTAAGTACTGAATTGTTTTTGTGATTAAACAGTTTACATTTGTGTAATTGTACATCTATATGTTGAACTTGTGCTTTCAACAGGGATCGTCTTGCCAATTTTATATGATATTCCTTTGTTGTCATTTTTTCAAAGTGTTTACAGTACTATTTGCAGTTTTATATCCCTGTGCCTACTGTACTGCAATGAATGTAATATGTATAAAGTTTTGGTGTATTAATTTGTTTAATTATAACTACTGAATTGTTTTTGTGATTAGCTAGTTTACATTTTGTAATTGTACATATATATTTTGAACTTGAATGTAATATGTATAAAGTTTTGGTTTGTTAATTTGTTTAATTATAACTACTGAATTGTTTTTGTGATTAGCTAGTTTACATTTTGTAATTGTACATATATTTTGAACTTGCATTTGCATTCATGTACTTGTAGCGTAGTACTATTTGCAGTTTTATATCCCTGTGCCTACTGTACTGCAATGAATGTAATATGTATAAGGTTTTGGTGTATTAATTTGTTTAATTATAACTACTGAATTGTTTTTGTGATTAGCTAGTTTACATTTTGTAATTGTACATACGCGTGGGTGTTACACATGAATAATGTAAATTGAATTGTGTCAAAGTCAATATTGTGTAATATTAGAATAGTTGTTATTAAAAAAATTAATACAAAAAAGTGTTTGAGGACAATCTTTATTGCTTTGTCACATCTAATCTGTAGCTTTACTTGTAAATATGCATCCTAGTTTTGGAACTCTACATCTACATGATAACCCAATGTTACCATAGTTTTGGAACTCTACATCTACATGATAACCCAATGTTACCATACAAAAATTTCTTACATTTCAATGAATTTCAATGAATTTCAATGAATACTCATATGCCTATCAAACAGGGGCGGCGTCACAGGGGGGGGGGGGCGACTGCCCCCTATCATTTTGAAAAAGAGAAGAGGAAGGGAAGGAGAAAGAGGAAATTATGCACCAAATCGAGCCATTTACATCAATTTAAAAAAAATAACTTCAAAACTGAGGGGGGGGCACATCCCCACTCAGACACCCCTACGTTCTTGTCCTGTTAGCTGAACTTAAGACTGTTTAATTTTTAATTTGGCAAAAATTATGCACCAAATCGTGCCATGTATGCATCAATTAAAAAAAAAAAATTGAACTGAGTGGGGCACATCCCCCCTCAGACACCCCTGCGTTCTTGTCCTGTTAGCTGAACTTAAGACTGTTTTCTTTTTAATTTTGCAAAAAGTATGCACCAAAGGCAAAGCGAGCCGTTAATTATGCCCTCAGACACCCCCTGCGTGGCGTGGCGCGCTGCCCCCTGCTATCAAATACTGTCAAAACACATACATAAACACACAAATGTATGCATAACTTCAATGTATTAATCCCAGATGCAAATAAGAAGCTGTATTGAAAAAAATCTAAGCTCATGTGGTTGTTTGTCTGTGTTACTGTTAACAGCGCTGTGGTGTTAGCGTTTGTTGTTAATTACAAAAAATCTATGATAAGTTGATATAACCCAGCCTAGATCTATCTTACCATAAAATAATTTCTTACATTTCAATGAATTTTATTGCCATACATTACCTATCAAATACTGTCAAAACACATACATAAAAACAAATTTATAGGCCTACATTAATCCGAGAATGGGCCAGATGCAAATAAGTAGCTTCGCTCATATTCATGTTGTCTTTCGTGTGTCTGTCTGTGTTGGATTTGGGGTGTGTTGTTTACAAAAATAACGCCGGTGCGAGTGGGCGGTTGTACGGCCAGTAACCGTACTGCGCAGGCCGCAGGCCGCAGCAGCGCTCACTTCCCAATGAATAATTCAATAGTCTAGAGTTGAAATGTAGCTGTTTGAAAATTTAACTTTTACCAACTTTTCACTGTGAGAACACTTTCTTCATAACAAATACAGAAAATATGGTTGTATTCAAGTTTATTTTACCTGAATTCAAGCATTCATCCGTAAGCTCCGTCACTAAGTTAGAACTAAGCCAGTCGAGTCAGAACGAGCGATGAGGTAGTACTACGTAAGCCGGTGGAAACTTAGGTGCAAATATCCTCGAAAATATGCAGTTACGAGGAAAATTTTCAATATTTAGTGATAACAAAGTAATAACATAGTACTGAGATACAAGGAAATAAAATGACTTGAGTTTGAACTTGTAAAATACATCAAATTAAAACAACAAATTAGGGGGCGAGATGACCAAAAAAGTGGGGGCGAGCTGACCAAGAATCCCAAAATCGGCAAAAAAAATCGGGAGGCGACATGACCAATTGGGGGCGACTTTGTAAGGGGGCGGGCTGGCATTGGGCGACCTGACGTGGAACCTCGTAGAGATGGTACTGAGCAACGACGTCGACATCGAAGCCCTAAACGGAGGTTTCCCGATGTCGGATGTGATCCAAATTCAGGTGGAAAATGCAATAGACCTCTATATCATGATTATGATTCAAATTAGTAACAAATTGGGCTAAAATTCCTTTGCTAAGCCTAAGAATGGATTATTAAACTGCTAAAAAAATGGATACGGAACTACACTAGCGCCGACATTTCACTATTTGATATGCTTTATAACTTTCCATTTTCCATGAAATGTTCGGTGTTTTCATATCCGACGGCCTCTCAATTCTCGCTACCCTAAATAGGATCTCGGCAGAATCGCTATTTGGGGTAGCGAGAATTCCAGAGTTCAGGGACTGAGTCTGAGGGAGCTCGAGTCCAACGCCCAAGGCGGCGGCGGAGCTCGCACCCTCTGACCCTGGGCTGGAGTTGGGCCTAACCGGGCCGGGCCTACAGTAGACCGAATTTTCCGTCTCTTTCGTTCGTTAGCCTCTTATTGGGGTAGGGTCGGCCGGCTCTCTCCTTAGAGACGGAAACCGTCTATACACATTCCAATGATAACGCCACGGCCATTTCAAGTCGTAGGGTTATGCCCCCAAAATCCCCCAAAATGTCATTTTACCTCATGCATTGATTATTTAAAATTAGGAGAAGGTTATACTACCTCGGTTCCACTTACCAACTTGACTGAAATAATCCGTTTAATGGTCCCTTTTAAGGAAATTATGGGTCAAAATCGACATCCATGTTGAAAATCTTGCAAGCCGTGTTAAACTCTCGCTGCCGGAGTCAGCTAAATCAATCTCATCCCTTCTAGTCTACGCCGAAGGCAAAATGATTATGAAGGAAAAACTGTGCGCCATTACGAACGTGTAGATGGCGTTATCACAGTTTTTCCTTCATAATCATTTTAAATAATCAATGCATGAGGTAAAATGACATTTTGGGGGATTTTGGGGGCATAACCCTACGACTTGAAATGGCCGTGGCGTTATCATTGGAATGTGTATAGACGGTTTCCGTCTCTAAAGAGAGAGCCGGTGTGACGGCGTTTAGTGTGACTGGCGGATCGTGTTCGCGGAACAAAATCCGCCGGCAGATATTGTTCCCGTCACAAAATCTGCCGGCAGATATTGTAACCCACCACGCAGAGTGGCTGGCAGATTTTTTTTGTTTGTTTTGTAATGTTCTTTATTGTGTTCATTCAATACATCAATCAATTCATACATGTACATCTGTGTTACATCATATCATTCAATACATAACATCGAATCATACATCATTTAACTATATAACATAATGGGGGGAAAAAAACCCGCACAGAGTATAATCAATCTTAGTAATATCGAATGAAGATATAAGTTATTCTGCCCCCCCCCTCCCATAGTTTTTTTTGTTTTGTAATATTCTTTATTGTATTCACTCAATAAATAATATTAATTCATACAAATTGTAATATATAACATATTGGAACCAATTACAGAGTACAAAATACAGTAATCTCAATTATATTGAATGAATATTGTTACAACCCCCCCCCCCCCCCCCCCTCCCCCTCTATATTTTGTTCTGTAGTACTAGTATCTCTATTTCATATTATAATTTATAACATATTGGAACAAAGTACAGACTACAATCAACTCAGTTATATCGAATGAATAAAGTTTGTTATACCGCCTACCCCCGTTAAAAACAAAACCAACAACAACAAACAGAAAACAAAAACAGAAAACAAAACAAACAACAACAAAACAAGAAGACGTGGGCAGTCTAAGGCAGTCGAGACCGGTCAATCACACACAGCTATGAACCGGGCAGGCCCCCCCCCCCCCCTTTCCTCATCCCTTGCATTTTCTTGCATATTGTCAGATAGTGTTCCGTTTTGCAGCTATCGTTCCATTCTGAAGGTATCGTTTTTATGAGTGGTATACGGTCTCCGCTTGCTGCATGCATGCATAGCGCATGCGCGCTGGCTAGGCTGCGTGCGATTGCAATTGGGTGTAGTGCGTGCACGCTAATGTTGTGCCTGGTCCCAGGGCCAGGACCAGGACCATGGTACGCTCTAATTGATGTGATGAGTATAAGTCTTGGTTTAGGAATGAGGTCAGTAAGAACGGTAGGGAGCATAGAAAAGAAGTGCTTATAATAGAAGTTGAGTGTTTATTAGGTCTATATTGTTTTATTAGCTTATAAATCTATTTTTAAAGAAATGATCGAAGCCGTTGATAATTTCTATTTCTTGCAATTTATCATATAAAATCAAAGGAATCTTTTTTTTTTTTTTTTTTTTTTTTTTGGGGGGGGGGCTTACCAATGTTTAAAACGCTAGGCCTACTATGGGAGTCAGGTTGTTTTATTCTAACAGGTTTTCTTGGCTAACAAATGCAGTAATACAAAAGTTTGAAAGATTCCAAACAAACACGTCAATTTGCTCTGACCAATCATGACCCTTCCCATATCTGCCTTCATTTTAGTTATAAATGAAAAGAAAGAAAATGAAAAAGCACAGAGACTGGATCACAGGAAAAATGTTTAATGAAATGAAATAAATACGTAATTAAATTATGATTTATTTCTGTTAAAACAGCAGTTGGGGAGGAGGTCTTATGTATAGGCCTCTAGAGGCCATTAGACCCACTCGGGCATAAATAAAACAAAAATGCCAAAATGTCAATTATGCTGGTTTTAACATAAAATTAGAACGATGGACAAGAAGAATGGACAAGAAGAAAGAGAGACAACAAGGCTTTGTCGCCTGTGGGCGTCAATGCAATAAAGGGGGGGGGATGCTTTTCGGAATAGCCTACAGATTCGATGTCCAATACGAACAAATCAGACAATTTAAGTCTAGCAATCCGCCATGTTATTCACGATAGAATTATCAGACCATGTCCTGTAGCCACTAGCGTACCTATGGGGGGGGGAAGGGGCCGGATTGCCCCCCCCCCCCCCGACGAAAAAGAAAGAGAAAGAAAAGAAGAAAAGAGAAAAGGGAAAAGAAAGGAAGGAAAAAGAAAAAGAAAGAAAAGAAGAAAAGAGAAAAGGGAAAAGAAAGGAAGGAAAAAGAAAAAGAAAGAAAAGAAGAAAAGAGAAAAGGGAAACGAAAGGAAAGAAAAAGAAAAAGAAAGAAAAGAAGAAAAAAGGGAAAGAAAGGAAAGAAAAAGAGAAAGAAAAAAGGAGAGAGAGAGAGAGAGAGAGAGAAATGAAAGAAGTAGGGAAGGAAAGAGGAAAAGAGTGACGCATTTGCCGACAGAAATTTTGAAGGGCTTCATAAGCCCAGTTCCTGTCACTGTTGAGGGAAAAATCAGTTCGTAATGCCTCGCGCTCGCATGATTATTTTTTATCACTGATATGTGGATTCAGATACAAAAAGGGGGCTAATTACTTTTTTGTATTTGTTTTCAGGTCGATCACGATGTAGAAACAAATTAGTTGCATGTTTCAATATTATAGGGGGTACTATTCAAAAGGTTTTTTAATTTGATAAGAGCCTAATTAAACCATGGAATAATTAACATTTAGGATAGGGAAGGAGGGTGGTAGATGCTATGCATTTGTTAATCGGCAAATTTGGATGACGTCGCACCCTTAAAAGTTGGCAGCAAATTTGGGTGTCACACCCCTAACCCTAATTACCCCCCCCCCCCCCTCCCAATAAAACAATCTTTTTCGAATTATGAAGACTTTTCAAATCAACAAAACATAAGTAAGGTACGGGTATGCATGAAATCGCGCGATCGCAAACATCAAAATACCGTGGGAGGGGGGAAAACCCTCCCCCCCCCCCCCAAAAAAAAAAACCCCTCCCCCCAAACCCCCCCCCCCCCCCGACGCGGTATGCCAGGTTCGCCACTGCCTGTAGCTATATAGGAACAAAATCCGCCAATGCACATGATTTGGTTGTAGCGGGTACGATATCCGCTGCTGATCACGATATCTGCTAGGCAGATTTTGTTCCGAGAACACGATCCGCCAAGGTAACAAGATCTGCCGTCACACCGGCCGACCCTACCCCAATAAGAGGCTAACGAACGAAAGAGACGGAAAATTCGGTCTAGGCCTACAGTAGATATCTGAGTATGACTGTCATGTTTAATTTTGTCTTGTTGTCAGCAATGCCATGACACATGCCAATTAGACTAGGCCTAGACCTACACTAGTTATTACAAATTCATGATAATGATAATAATACCAGGCTCTAGCCAAGGCCTGGCAATGATGTCCATCACTTGACTTGGACACTGGTAGATCTACCTAAATAAATAGAAATTGAAGTGGCATCAGCAATGCCATTAATGCATTCCCCAAAATGAATCACACTGACAAGCATAGACCAAAAGCTTCAGTCTCTCTATATTGCCGGTTGTTCACTGAGACTACATCTGGCTCCACTAGACCTCCTATTATAGAATGTCAACAAATGTCAGTTTTATTATTTTTATTAAAGAAATGACCCATATCAGACGGTTATTTCTGTTTATGACACTAATTATGAGTCATGACAAGCAAAGCTTTTATTAAATTTAGATGATCTGGTTCTAATTGTCTTAATTAACTGGCTTAGTCTCCAGAGCCAGGATCACCCACAAAGTCACAAGCACAAGTAACATTTCTTTATTTTAAAACATTGTTTAAACATTTGTTTCATTTTATCTTCACTCCAGTAAAGATGGTAGAAATGCAGCTGATTCAGCATAATGAGCTGGTGTACCTGGAGGAGGAGCTGGAGCAATATATAGCAGCACAACTGGGCAGAGGCCTCTGAGATTGGGAAAACCCGCTGGATGATGAGCCTTTTGTTTTAGATTGAGGTACTTTGAATTCAAATTCTGTATTGGGAAAGTTGGCGAAAACATGGCCAAACTACTTGATGAATATTGTTAACATAGCTATAAAAAGGGCTTCTGTTGTAAAATCCAACCCTAGTGTCGTTATTAAAATCCAGAAATATTTCAATTCATGTTGACCGCCTAAATTCACTGTTCGTTTGCCCCGCTCTGCTGGTCTGCCTACGACCGTGCAAGCCCCTAATGCCATGCATATGTGCGTTTACATAAATTCATTCAATTTCTAAGCATTTTCTGTCATATTCCATACATTGAAAGATTAGTTATGATATTTATTCTTTTACATGGTAGGTGATGAAAGCATTAATTTTCATAATTTGTGTGTGGGGCATTTCCCAATACTGTTATTTGGCTTTAATACATGAGGAAATTATTCAGATTATGTGTTGGAAACAAGTTTGTGATTTGTTGCTTAAATTTCACAAAAGGTGAAGCCGTGAAGGAGATTAGAAAAGGCATAGACAATTTGGTCTGTTACGTTAAATTGATTCACACCACATCTAGAAATCGGGATAATTTTTTTTTTAAATGACAGTGACAGTTGGGGATGCAAAAATATAGCATAAACCAGCCAAAAAATGATTTATTTAAATGCTTGTTTTTTTAATTTTTTTTAAAAGGTAATTCGATCTAAAGGATGCACGGTGAGGAGGCGGCATGCCGTGTCACATTCATCTGTTTGCCGATTGGAGAGTAGTGAGGGATGTTTCCGAAGCTGTTGTCAGAAGAAAGGGACAAGTCATGAAGTTTCCTACAAGTTACAACAAGGCAAAAAGTGACTACTATTCAGAAGCAGTTTTTCCAGTACTGCAGATTTCCAGGAGTTGCTGTTGAAGCGACACATGTTTACATCAGGAGCCCTGGTGGGGCAAGAGCCAGGTACTACTTCAATAGGAAGAACAGGTACTCCATCGATGTTCAGGTGAGAATAAATGAATATGTAGTAGTTTCCTCATTTCATCTTTCTTCATTTCCCAATTTCATTTGCCACTTTACAAACCCAATTTGGGAGGACATTGCCCTCTGACTTATGCCAGGCACTGCCACCCCTATATGTGTCAACAAGTGTCAGCTTAATGGCGTAATGGCCCTGGACACTGCAGTTATCACCAGTGTCTTGCCCTAACTTCCCAGAATTTGGTATAGTACCCTCTTTGTTTTATCCTGCCTCCCAATAAGGATGAAAACAACATCTTCTCTCTAACTTTCTGCACTATACACTTCTCAAAGTTCTTCATCGAAGCAACACGTCATTTTGAGAATGTCACCTCTACACACACAATTTGCTTCATGCATTCACAAGGAGCAAATCCTTCTTCAATTCTAACCTCCTGCATTTCACTTGGAGAATTCTCTTCCGTGCCTATCACCTCTTGTATGGCACATCAACTCTTTCTCTGCCGTCTTCAAAGGACGGGCAGTCTTGCAGTGGAACGTTTAAATCAGGACCCGACATGGCTCTTGATTCTCCGCTGGAAGCTGCCAGCTTCTTCGTTCCGGTAGCTCTTTTCACACACGAGCTCCATTCACTGTAGCTCGTCTGAACTTTCATCAACGAGTCCATCTCACTGCAACTCTGATGATTTCACTTCAAAGTCCGGCTCATCGATCCAGCATCGAGCGACTCACTGCTCTTCACGATCACCACTATACCGGCTTTGATGTCTACTTTTCAACCTGGGCCTCCGACATCGCCCGAGCGCTACATTCATCATCATCATCATCATCACAAGCGTCGGCATCGACATCGCGTTCTTCTCGGCTCTTCAGCCGCGTCAGCGAAGTCGCGTTTACACCATCAAGCCTCCGCACAATCATCGCGTGAGCCCCTTTCTTCGTTTCATCCGTCATCATCTTCATGGACTTTCGACGTCATTTCTACCATTGTCGTAAGCTCTATTCATTGCATTTATTCATGTTCGTTCTCACTTATACATGACCATTCAATGTACCTCCGTGCAATATCCACGTTCCTCATTCATGTGATTCTCATAATTCCGAATCACGACATTCATTTGCTTGCATGACGACACTTTGCAAGTGTTTGGTTTGCAACATCAGTACCCAATAAAATAACGAAAAGGGAATACAGTTTATCATGTATTTTATTGCCAGTACAACCTTGTTTCCTCGTAGTTAAATTAAAAAGAGAGTTATGTTGTGTGATCAGTGAACACGCCTTTACAATATTCATTCACCATACCCACACACACACATATCTCCATAAATACATCATGACTGGATCCGGCACGGCTTTCCCTTTAGACCTTTTTTTTGTACCTTGCAAAATTTTCACATTAGATAGACCGGTATAGTACACTCTCCAGTCTTGTGTGTTGTACATCCATGCTAATTCATTGGTGAACCAATGCAAGATTTATAGTGGCCAAATGGATATTAAAGTAATATTCGCGTACAGGTACTCATTTCACTGCCTTTGTACACAGTTAAGAATATCCAATGGATAGTTAAACTTTAAAATCCTAACACTCGTTAATATCTTTTTAACGAAAGGGAAATTTGAAAAATCAAAACTTGTTCCATCCTTCTATTGGCAATACAGATATGACCTCTAGATTTCTGATATTTTTTTGATGGCCATGGCAATTGGGCCACTGTTTTTGCCATTGATCAATGAAAGAAAAAACAAAGAGAAGCATGTAAATTGATCAATGGCAATTACCACTATATATTTTAAACTATAGAAAAACAAACAGGTTCATTTACCATAAAAAGATGAGAGAGTGGGTACCCCCTCCCCCCCCCCCCACACACACACAAAGCATTTGTTGTTTTAGGCGCGAAATGTTTTGTTAAAAGTGAGATTATTTTTGTTTACATTGTTACAAGAAAAACATTGAAAACATGAGTTAAAAATGAAGAAATACTTCATCAGTCAATAAATATAGGGTAATTAGCATTTTCTTCCAATTTTTGTTGTATAAATAGATATTGAAAAGCAATTATCACATATTCAACTGCATTTGCATTAATTACCATAAATAACAAGTGAAATTTATACATTTCACGGCCTATCTGAAGTGTGAAATGAGTGAGTTTTCATAACTAATGAATGCCAACATGTTATTTCATATTGACAGGTTGTCTGTGATTATGCTGGGAAAATAACTAGTATCGTTCAAGGTGGCCTGGACTGGTAGCAGCCACGATGCCAGGATCTTTTCTGAGTGTGCACTGTCAATTGACAGCTTCATGCTAGGGCATATGAATAACAGTTGATTCTTGGAGATAGACTATATTATAGTAGGTAGGTAGGTAGATTATTTCTTTATATGAAAACATTTGTTTATTCTTTTTCTTAATCAATCTTGTTTCCTTTTTTGTATTTGGCCAACATGTGACATGTTAGGAATGTTCATTTGGTAATATAGTAACAACTCGCATTAAGTAATTAATTCAAACGAGCTCATGTGCTTTTAAATTTCAGTTCACAAATCATAATTAATGTTTTTGATATCTGGATGCAACTTGATTAGTTTGTTGTCAAGTGGAACCTCATAGTTTTTGTATTAGTGACACAGGATTGAATAATTCCTGATTATGTGTACAATACATTGTATCCTTTTCTATAGTATTACCCCCCCCCCCCACCCCCCTCCAAGAAAAAAAATGAACAAGTTGAACTAAAGAATATTGTTTATGATATTGTTTATTTTGTCCATTCGATTTTGCAGGTATCCATGCCTTCTCTGTCTCATCAGAAGCCATTTCTTCATTCAGAGGGTCGACCACAGATGTGCTTTAAAGGCCATCTGTACTAGTTCAGCCAAAGAGGATTAGACAACCCAGCGAGGTCACTGACGGGAGGCTATCTCATCGATTCAGTTCTCAATTAACATAAGAAAAAGAGGATCATGGGGGATTAACAGGCACAGATTGGGGAAGTTTTCTATATAGAGGGAGCAAGTAGCTACAAGTAGTACAGTGGGGCTTTAACACTTCACACACAAAAAAGGGAGATGTGTGATTGAGCGCATATTTATTAAATGCAAGGATGAGGACGTTCCATGCCTCATCAATCTAAGAGAGAAGGTCGACACTTCTTAATTATTTTTATGCTTTCCTGTTGCCCATATTGGGGAAATTAATTTTGTGCAAATATAGCATTGGTTTGGCCAAGTATAGCCTAAAACAGCTAACACTGGAGCTTACTAACAAGCATTTATTGCTTTCTTAGCTGTCAAGTAAAATAACCACCACTATCTATCTATTTATTGAGCTATACATTATTTAATTAAGGATTCCACAAAAATTGTCAATGTATACGGTAATAAGTTATAAAATACAGATTTAACTCAATTGCAACTGGAATTACCTCAAAATGTATTTCAAAATACTGCCCCTCCCTGGTGTTCCCACAATACTTCGTAGTTATGCAGCATTACATCAAGAACCTGGGTGTTAAACTGTTGTCCGTTTAAACTATTAAGAGGTAAGTTGATTTTTCATGCCAAAAACTTCTGATGTAGGCACTGTCCCATCAATTTTAATATTTTTGAGGTAACTGTGATCTCTGTTGACTTTCAAGCCCGCAAATCACTATGAGGTAAATGACGGACATCATCCTTTTTTTATATAACATGTGTTAGAAAGTATTTGGTTTCTAGAGATTTTAAAGATTACTGATTGACTGCCTAATATCTGCTGATACCAATGTTTCAGTTAACAATACTAAAAGACTTTGTAGTGAGAAAAATAATACAAAATTGGTGACATAAAAGATTTACCACATGGTCTGAATGTAACAGTTCAATTTAAGTGTTTTTTTTTATCCATGAATAATTACAAAAGATCAAGGTCCCCATCATTTAAACAAAAACAAAATTGTTATTCTACTTGAGGTAAACAAGTTTGCGATTCAATTTTCACCTTGCATGAGGTCTAAACCTTCAAATGCATAATCTGACGCACATAATCCTAGGTTTGTCTACAAACCTCCTTTGGGAATTCGGGCCAATATGACCCAATTTCAAAATTCACATTAACTTGCACTTACCTGTAAATTGTGAAACAGCACATGTGCTTGAATACATTGATTATGGTTTGTGAAACAAACATGTTTGAAATTCCATCCATTTAAAACAAAAATATAATTGCACATGTGGTTAAATGCATTTATTGTGATTATAAAACAGTTAGGCCTAATAACAGTGCTATTTGAATTGTGTAAATTCTCAGTGAATTACAATAATGATATTACTTTTGTGAATGGTTTGTCTTTATATAATCTGTGCTGGGTCTACCATGAGGTACAGGTTACCTCTTATTTTACACACACTTTCTATATAAACCACTAAAGAAATATTTTTGCATGACATAATCCAACAAGTCTTGGCTATAACATTTTTAAAGAGTTTTTTTTCAGTGGGCCGGGGGGGGGGGGGGAATATTTTTGATGTTATATTTAGTTGATAAGTATTTGTTGTCACTCTGACGTCATTGTAATTAAGTGTTCTCTATAGATTAAATGCACCCGATTTAACTATAATTAGCATTGTATACACTGCTGAGTTGAGGGGTGGGTCAATATAAATTATTTGGTTGTCAGCTGGGGGAGAGTATTCGAACAAATATTATTTACTGTACTAAGCGAAGTCAGAATTAAAGAACTTTTATGTGCAAATTTGAATTTTCGTCACCCATTTTGTTGTATTTCTGATTTTCTTTCTGCTAATAGCGCTACAGTAAGACTTTTAATTGGCCTTCCAGAGCCTCTCTTAACCTCTAGTGGGCTATATGTCATATAAGCATGCTACAAAATTTACAAATGTGAACTGCATTGTTTGAACAAACGGTAGATTACTATTGTGTTGTATGCTCAATTATTTATGTAAAACATGAAAATACAAATACAATATTCTTGCTTTCATATATTTACAAAGATAACTGAAATAGATATGTGTCAGATTATCTCTCTCTCTTTCTCCCTTTTTTTTTTGGGGGGGGGTGCAGATGTGTGTGTTTGCAGTTTGCATGGTTTTGCATTATGTGTTCCATTGCAAAAAAGAAGAAGAAGAGAGAGAGAGAGAAAGTTGAATAGAGAGAGAGAGGGGACAAAGAAAAAAATTAATAGAGAGAGAAAGGGAGGGAGAGAGAGAGAGAAAGATGAATAGAGAGAGAGGGGAGAAAGAAAAAGAATTAATAGAGAGAGAAAAGGAGAGAGAACAAAAATGGGTAGAAAGAGAGAGGAGGGACGGGGACAGAGAAAGAGATAGGGAGGGAGAGAGAGAAAGGTGGATAGAGAGACAGGGGAGAAAGAAAAAGAATTAATAGAGAGAGAAAGGGAGGGAGAGAGGAGGGACGGGGACAGAGAAAGAGACAGGGAGGGAGAGAGAAAGAAAAGATGGCCAAAGAGGATTTTTTTTTAAATTAATATTATATGGAAACAAATCATTTACCACGCAGTTACAATTTTGATGTGAAAAAATAGCCAGTTGGGGAAACAAACGGGGAACTAGTTAAAATAATAATTGATTGACCATTCTAACAAAATAACTATATAGATCTATAGTAATTAACAATTGCAATCAAATGAATTAATATATTAAACTTAATTCATATTAAATCATTATTATTATTATTATTAGGTGATTTTATTGATAAGAATGTGTAGCCCCCCAAAACAATAAGACTCTTACAGTTAATTTAAAAGAGCCCTTGACAACCTTAGATGTATTAATCTAACGAAGGTTTTCAGGTGCCGATGTCAATTTGTTCTGGGTCAGATTGAGTGCTTCACCAGCACCACACAAATGTGATTACGTGGGGCATTTTCTGCATCGGCGCGCCAGTTTGGTTCGATTAATTCATGAAAATGCAATTCAAAAGTTTATTTCAGAGATGTTCTAACCATCATCTTTTCAAGATTGCTCATTAAGATGTCCGGATCGTACTAAGAATGCTTAGTTTAACAGTTTTTTCAATTCTTAACATTTAAACCCTAGCCCATACAAATTATGTTAGAAACCCTATGGCTGAGACTAGTTTTACAAACCTTGGTCTGAGGTTTGGGAATTACAGACCAAGGTTTATACAAACCTTCCTTTGTGGAATGGGTTTGAAAATAAACCAAGTTTGAGCTCAGACCAAGGTTTGTATAAACCTTGGTCTGATCAAACCGGGTCTGTCCTCAGACCTCCGTTGTGAATTCGGGCCTATGACCTTGATGTTCTGAACATGAAGGAGAGAGTTGAGTTCAATGTACTTAATCTGACGCTTAAACGTAGTTATTGTTACTTGGCTTCCCTCTCTTTAGACATGCTCGTGTTGTTATTCTAATTTTTTTTTTTAAAGTTTGTGCTCATATTTCTTGACTGTTTGGGTGAGTATTTGTATCTTTTACATAATTAAGGCCGGGGGGGGGGGATTATGCCCCCTCCCTTCCGCATTTTTTCCTGATTGTTCGGGAACGCATACGGATGGCGCCCCGCCGTTCGCTGACTTTGTCCTTTCGAGTCTTGCGCAACTTTTAAATCTTTTTTTTTTTTAATCGGGGTTACAGTTACAAAGTCACATGATCTTTTGTCTTTGCATGTCAGCCCGAAAATTGCTAATTTTCGTGATTTGTGTACAAAACATATGAAAATGTCATTTTTTCTAAAAAGAGATAAAACATTGGTTATTGGGTCTTGTTAAAAGTTTAGATGTTTGTTTTGGGAGTCAAAATAGTTGAATTGTAGTTAGAAATTAAAAAAAAAAATAAAACAAAAATGTGTTAATACAAGAGATAACATAAGGAATAACCTAGCTCTTCCAAATTTGTTGTCGTATTATTGTTTCAAATGGTCTAATAAATACATGTAGTGAATAAGAATGCTTAAATATAGAGAATATATGATTTATGGGTAAAAGGGTGAATGTTAGGACCTTATTTGCATAAATTACCATAAATATGCAAATGAGTGAATTGTTAAAAAAAATAGATTTACCATAGTATTCTATACACTTCACTTGACATGCGTGACAATTTTCGTGGCGATCGGCCGTTTTACGGCCGATATCTTAGGGGGGGGGGTCCATAATGCCCCCCCCCCGGGCCATATCAAGACCTCAAATAGCCCGGCCTTTTATGGGTAAAACTGACATTGTGAATAGGACCCCATTGAAAATAAAATAAGCATTTCAGCTTCCATGGGTTATCCTGTCAAGTTATTAGTATCATTATTTTGTTTTCATTTTACTCTACGTATGGATATTACATTGAACTTGCCTAATACATTACATTTTTTGTGGGATTTTTTAAACATTTTTTGTTAAAATCCTTGGAGGACCATGGTTGCTACGTTCTCTAAAAAAACAAATGTTATTCACTTTGCACCCTGTCTGAAAAGCCATTAGATTGAAAGCTCTGGGAACTGAAAATGTGAACGATTAGTTTGCTATGATGTGGAGAAGAACAATGTATTAACACAAATTAGGCCTAGTTTAACCGTCGGAAGTTCTGTTTCTTGACTAGACATCCTAAGTAATTTAAAAATATTATGATATCTTTGTAAACGTTTTTAATACTGCATTTATGTTATAATTGGTAATGTCACTTTGCATATTTCATGTGAATTTGGCAGTTTCTCTTTTCATAATGATTACCACTTCAATTCAATTCAATTCAATGGAAAATGTTGTTTTTAAAGTTGTTTGGTGAAGAACGAAAGTCAGTTTTTATGGGTATAATAGGCTAACTATCTAGATACTATTTCTATACTGTTTTTGTTCACAAATTTCGTGTTTTGTATTTTCGTCATTGGTGTATTCTTATTTTTTTAATTAGAAAACATTTATTGTAAGGCGCCTTCGGGATTAATTCTCATGTGCGAGAAGCTGCAGCTTTTTAACCTGAGAGCGCATGCATGAAAACTGTATTGAGTTAAACCCGGATGCGCGATTTGACCACGAAAAGCCGCATTGTGTGTGTCCGAAGACCGTGACGTCTTTTTCAGGCCAGAAAAACCGCGATTAATTTTCAACCCATTGAAAGATTCGTCATACTTGTTTAGCTCCCTCTGCGGCTAAACTAAGTTATTTTAGCTTAGCTTGAGTTCGTGTCTAATTAGCATTGTACTCTATGTTTGGAATGGATCGTTATGCACAATCAAAACACCATTTAATTAAGGGTTGTTTACAAGTAATAAGACCGGTTAAAAAAATTCAATAAGCTGTTGTATTGTAATGAACTGTTAGCATTTTAAACAACTTTTTACCTGTGAATATATAACCGAATGAATTTTAAAAAAGTAGATTTTTTTTCGGGGAGGTAACTTGGAGGTGTCAATCTAGACACACGGGTTATGGGAGCCCCATTCAAATTTAATTCTCCAGCAATTAATGGAAATAAAGACTAGTGTTTTTTTTTTCTCTCTCGCCGGTATAAACAATTGCGTGCTGGCCAAAAAGCCAATGTGTTGATTCATGAATTCTTGTTTGGAGACTATGCTATTCCATTGTCATTTAACTCATAATAATATATCTGTAAAGCGCTTAGGCACATCGTTGGATCGGTGTATTGAGCGCTATATAAAAAACCGGATTATTATTATTATTATAGAGGCAAAACACATTTTACGGAAGGTTTTAAATATTGTTTTTCTTTGAACTTGGTATAAAGCCCTCTCCAAAGAAAATATTTTCTCTTGCTCCTATTCATCTCTTTTCCTCCCTCTCTTCTCTTTCTTTCTCTTTTCTTCCTCTCTTTTGTTTCTTCACTGGCCACCCATTATGTGTGCAGTCTGCCTCCCTATCCGCATTAGGGTAATAGTAAATTTGTAAAGCGCTTAGAGACATTTGTATTAAGCGCTATATAAAAACTAAATATTATTATTATTATTATTATTCTGCCCCGGGCCCCCCCCCCCCCCCCCTCTCCCCCCGTACGCTAATGTTTTTCCGGCTTATTATTTTCATTATAATCATCATCATCATATTATTATTATCATTATTTAGATCGGGAGGGTGATGAATAATGAAAGGAAAGCAATGAATTATAAAAATTCGTTTATAATCGTTCAGAAATTTGGGTTGATTTTTCTCTTCCATTCAATAAATCTCATTAAAATATGAAAACTGCACTCATTATACATTTTTTTTCTTCCTCCCTTCCCCAAGTATGGCAAGTATACTAATGTGTCTCCGGCTTTTGTTTTTGTTTTTGTTAGGTGGGGGTAATGGAAGGAATTAAGGTAACAAATCATTGATTGACATTCGTTTAGAAATTTGCGTTTATTATTGCTGACATCACAAACGAAATCTTATTAAGATAAATCAATACTCTTGCACAAGATTCAAGATTACGATTCAAGATACCCTCCCATGCCATAAGTATTGCAACATGATGAAATTCGTTAAATTTGTGGTTAAATTTGTGTAGATGGGAACATTGATAACGCCAAATATCGAGATATTCTGGACGCCCACTTGTTTCCATCCATTGCTAACATATTTGGCAACGCGCAACACCCGTTCGTCTTCCAGGATGACAACGCACCGGCACACAGGGCAGCCAGGATGGACCAATGGTATGACGAAACTGGCGTCAACAGGGTGCAGTGGCCGGCGCAATCACCAGATGCTAACCCGATAGAGAATCTGTGGGATGACATCAAGAGAGCCAACACCAAAGACCGACCAACCACGAGGGAAGGTTTGGTCCGCTCTATCTTCAGGGCCTGGGGCAGCATCACCCAAGAAAGATTGCAAGGACTCTACGCGACGATGCCAAGAAGGATGCGCGCCATCATTAGAAGGCGAGGATATCCAACAAAATACTAGAGACTCGTGAATCTTACATGAAAAATGACTATTGATATATCAATAAAATGTGCCTGATAGTATGATAAAAAATGATGCACTACATATTCATTAAAACAGCACTAATTTTCAATTATTTGTCTCCTGTGTAATGTGTGTGTCTATGTTGCAATACTTTTGGCACGGGAGGGTACTTTATTTCTCCAATCGTGCAAAATATAAACTAACATTATCAATTGCTCCTGTTTGTTGTACTTTCATATCATTCATTATAATCGGGTTTTTTTCATAAGCATGTCCATTTTTCTTTCACATGAAATTCTGATACTGCCGGTAGTACTTCATTGGGAGCAGCGTAATCCGCGCTCGCACTGAAGAAATCTCACGACGGCAAGGACCCTAGTACCTTACAATCCGCCCTTCTATTGCTCGAGTTTATAACCATGACAACGAACTCTACCTTTGACCACGTTCATTATTCCTCTTACGTAACATAGATGTAGATAGGCCTCAGACATAATTCTTTTCGTATAATCATTCTATATATCGGTAGATCTAAAATGCTTTCAAATATTTTGCGTCGTTTTTGTTTGTATATACTTTGTCAATATACTTACAAACTATTATTGTCAAAATTTGCCAATACTACCAAACTATTACGTTTTCCCTATCATCTTCCGCTCTAGAATCCTATTCTTTATTTATTTTTATTTGTTGGGTCATTTTCATATTTTTCTTGTCTCTCTCTCTTCAAGATTTCTTCTGTTTTTGTCGGGGTAAGAGGACACTATTTTCTTTCTTTTTTTGGTCTCGAAATTAGAAAATTTGACATTTTTCTTCATTGGGGGGGGGGGGGGGGGGTAAGATCACCTTTCTTAGGTCACCCATGGGCATGATTTTTTTTTTTTTTTATTAAAAAAACAAACAGAACAAAACAAAACAAATAATGATTACGTAATGGGAGTGGCGAGACGCCGCGATCCCGCGAAGCGGGATGGTTTGAAAAACTTAGGGCAGGTGTAAGTTATTGTATTGAGAAGGAAAGGAATGTTCAGAAAGGCATAAGAGAGGGAAATGGGCGTGGTAGCCATTCTAGCTTTGTCAGACACTAGATACACGACACAAATTTCAAGTGGAAATTTTAATACAGAACAATAGTTTGGTGTTTGTTTTTGTAGGAGGTATAGAGATTCAAACAGATTATTTTTATTGGGACGATTTGCCATTAGATTTTTCCAGAGCATTTGCCTTATTTAGTTTATCTCTGGTTTTTTCAACCTAGGGAATCGGTCCGGGCGTGGGGCAGGCTTTCCCATAAAGTTTGTCATTGATGTAATCTGTGAGTCATTAACTGAGTAATGAAGGATGAGAATATACTGGAAAATGGACACTTATTGCAAAAGAAAATGGGAACTTGTAGAAAAAAGGGCATGTATCAAAATAAAAAGGGGCACTTACCAGGGGTGAAAAGGGGAAGGGGCACTATTACAAATTAATAGGGGCACTTGTCAAAGTAAAAGATGCACTTTTCTTATGTTAAAAGGGGCACTTATGGGGTACTTGAAAAAGTGGGGGCACTGTGCCCCGTCCCCCTCTCTCTCTCTCTCTCTCTCTCTTTTTTTTTTCCTTCGCTTTTTCTCGTCACATCAGCATTTTCCATTCGATTAACACGCCCTCTCAATATGTATACCCCAATTTCTTTGGGCGAACTTTCGCTCTCCATTTAATTGCATGCTATGAGGGTTGACGTGGAATTTACATCCTATATGCCTTACAATAGGATGTCCAATCAAATACTTTCCAGATTTAGCAACATCAATGCGTTGTCTGACTTCCTTTTTACTAAAAAGAAGAATAAGTAAATGACTTAAATCTCTAAAGAACTAGGCATATAGTTTGGGGGAGGGGGTCTAACTGATGAGAAATAGAAAGGATTATAACATCAGAACGATACATATAATTGGAGGATGCTTCATTAATGACTTCGCTCCCAGCGAATAAATAAGTATAGTGAACTCTGTTTGATTGCCCTGCTCGTAATTGGCGCATGCTTAACATATTTCTTGCTGTCCTGAAATAGGCCCCTTTATTTTTCAACCAATTGTTTCCCACTGCCGAAAAGTTGCATTCCAATCAAAAGAAGAGAATACGTAATGCCTCATCGGGTATCCTACAAGTGTCATTTTGACTCTTGAACTCGATCTGGAGAACCATTACCGGTACTGCAAAACACTGGACAAGGTCACTATCTCGTTGGTCTTCAAATTCTCAGACGACAGGTTGATCAATGATACTTGACATTGGAGGAATCGAATTCATAGATATTTGCTGATTTTTCAATCATCCAAGGAATCGTAAGGTATTATATTTGTTATTTCTAATGACCAAGACGGGATTGAATATACTTAGATTTTTGCTTTCGCAATATAGTGATGTTCTTGTTCTTTTTCTTTTTGTTGATGATGTTAATTAGGTGATACGTAACGAAGTCTACGTATCACCTATTGATTTCGTCAAGATTTTCTTTTTAGGTGGTCTGTCAACGACAGATCACCTATTGTTTTCGTCAGAATTTTCTTTCTTCTTTATTTATTTATTCTTTATCAGGTGGGCTGTATATCGTACAGACCACCTTATAATTTCGTTAGAATTGCCTTTATTATTTATTTATTATCAGGTGGGCTGTATCTAATACAGACCACCTTATATTTTTGTTAAAATCGCCTTTATCAGGTGGGCTGTATCTAATACAGACCACCTTATATTTTTGTTAAAATCGCCTTTATTATTTATTTATTTTTCTTATTTCGACCCACTTTTTGTTAGCAAGATAACTTTGAAATTATTCAATCAAATACTTTGAAATTTAGCACACATATGTATAGGCATAGGAACAAAGCAAGGTAAGGTTTTTAACTTTGACCTTGACTGATGACGTCATCTAGGCGCCATTTTGTGAAATTTTCTGAAAATAAACTCTTGATCATATCTTCATAACCAAAGGTTATTTCTCATTCATATTTATTATGATCAAGGTCAATATCAGTCCAGTCAATTTCAGGTCAAAAAACGCGCGCGTGCGCGTACATCCGCGCGTCAATGCGCGCGCAAAATTTTTAAATGCTCAAAATCGTCTCAAATTTATTTTGCATACGTTTCAGGTCATTTTAAGCCTTTTATAAAAAATCGCGCGTACGAGCATGCGCGTGCGTTTTCGCGCGTAACACCATTAAAAAACATAGAATCGCCATTTTTTTTTCTTTCATGATATTTCTCACATTTTTTCAAGGAATTTGATTCCATGTTTATCTCTTTATGACCATTATTAACAAGATGAGCGTAAATTCAAGATAAATGTCAGTGCGCGCGAGCTCTTTTAATACATAGCATATATGGGCAAAAACATGCCTATACAAAATCCGTTATAGCTCTTTGGAATGCACCGGGATCCTCAATTTTTTTTCATATTGAGATAGAGTATGAGTCGGAAATATGATTCCATGTCTCATTTGGCCATTAAGTGTATCGTGACATCATCACAATGGCCTTGGAACTCAAAATAAGAATTTGCATATTATGACGTCAGCATATTTATGTAAAATTTATTGTATCTCTGTAAATATTGATCAATTTTCTTTAAAATTTCGATATGTTGTAGCTAAGACAATTCTCTACAAGCGCAGTAATAACCTCTTTTCATTTTGATGACGTCATCATAGTGAAAATTTTGATTAAAGGCCTCATGTAAAAAACTTCATAATTTGCGTGTTATGCCTATAGAAGTTGAATTTAGTTCACGTTATGAATCTACATGATATTGTCTTTTAAGAATTTGTAAGCAGTATGTCGCTTATTTTTGCTCTATTTTGTCTCAAATGTTAGTTGACCAGCCCACCTATACTTGTTCCAAACAAGTATTATATGTCTAGTTATTTATTCTTTATTATCAGGTGGGCTGTATCTAATACAGACCACCTTATATTTTTGTTAAAATCGCCTTTATCAGGTGGGCTGTATCTAATACAGACCACCTTATATTTTTGTTAAAATCGCCTTTATCAGGTGGGCTGTATCTAATACAGACCACCTTATATTTTTGTTAAAATCGCCTTTATTATTTATTTATTTATTTATTTTTCTTATTTTGAACCACTTTTTTGTTAACAAGATAACTTTGAAATGGTTCAACCAAATATCTTGAAATTTGGCACACATATGTATAGGCATATGGAAAAAACAAGGTAAGGTTTTCAACCTTGACCTTGACTGATGACGTCATCTAGGCGCCATTTTGTGAAATTTTCTGAAAATCAACTCATGATCATATCTTCATAACCAAAAGGTATTTCTCATTCATATTTATTGTGATCAAGGTCAATATCCATCCGGTCAATTTCAGGTCAAAAAACGCACGCGTGCGCGTACGTCCGCGCGTCAGTGCGCGCGCAAAATTTTTAAATGCCCAAAATCGTCTCAAATTTATTTTGCATACGTTTCAGGTCATTTTAAGCATTTTATAAAAAATCGCGCGTACGAGCATGCGCGTGCGTTTTCGCGCGTAACACCATTACAAAACATAGAATCGCCATTTTTTTTTCTTTCATGATATTTCTAATATTTTTTCAAGGAATTTGATACCATGTTTATCTCTTTATGATCATTATTAACAAGATGAGCGTAAATTCAAGATAAATGTCAGTGCGCGCGAGCTCTTTTAATACATAGCATATATGGGCAAAAACATGCCTATACAAAATCCGTTATAGCTCTTTGGAATGCACCGGGATCCTCAATTTTTTTTCATATTTAGATAGAGTATGAGTCGGAAATATGATTCCATGTCTCATTTGGCCATTAAGTGTATCGTGACATCATCACAATGGCCTTGGAACTCAAAATACGAATTTGCATATTATGACGTCAGCATATTTATGTAAAATTGATTGTATCTCTGTAAATATTGATCAATTTTCTTCAAAATTTCGATATGTTGTAGCTAAGACAATTCTCTACAAGCGCAGTAATAATCATTTTTCATTTTGATAACGTCATCATAGTTAAAATTTTGATTAAAGGCCTCATGTCAAAAACTTCATAATTTGCGTGTTATGCCTATAGAAGGTGAACTTAGTTCACGTTATGAATCTACATGATATTGTTTTTTAAGAATTTGTAAGCAGTATGTCGCTTATTTTTGCTCTATTTTGTCTCAAATTTGAGTTGACCAGCCCACCTATACTTGTTCCAAACAAGTATTATATGTCTAGTTATTTATTTATTTTTCTTATTTCGACCCACTTTTTTGTTAGCATGATAACTTTGTAATGGTTCATTCAAATGCTTTGAAATTTAGCACACATATGTATAGGCATATGGACATAACACAGTAAGGTTTTCAACCTTGACCTTGACTGATGACGTCATCTAGGCGCCATTTTGTGAAATTTTCTGAAAATTTACTCATGATCATATCTTCATAACCAAAAGGTATTTCTCATTCATATTTATTATGATCAAGGTCAATATCAGTCCAGTCAATTTCAGGTCAAAAAACGCGCGCGTGCGCGTATGTCCGCGCGTCAATACGCGCGCAAAATTTTTAAATGCTCAAAATCGTCTCAAATTTATTTTGCATACGTTTCAGGTCATTTTAAGCATTTTATAAAAAATCGCGCGTACGAGCATGCGCGCGCGTTTTCGCGCGTAACACCATTACAAAACATAGAATCGCCATTTTTTTTTCTTTCATGATATTTCTCATATTTTTTCAAGGAATTTGATTCCATGTTTATCTCTTTATGACCATTATTAACAAGATGAGCGTAAATTCAAGATAAATGTCAGTGCGCGCGAGGTCTTTTAATACATAGCATATATGGGCAAAAACATGCCTATACAAAATCCGTTATAGCTCTTTGGAATGCACCGGGATCCTCAATTTTTTTTCATATTTAGATAGAGTATGAGTCGGAAATATGATTCCATGTCTCATTTGGCCATTAAGTGTATCGTGACATCATCACAATGGCCTTGGAACTCAAAATACGAATTTGCATATTATGACGTCAGCATATTTATGTAAAATTGATTGTATCTCTGTAAATATTGATCAATTTTCTTCAAAATTTCGATATGTTGTAGCTAAGACAATTCTCTACAAGCGCAGTAATAACCATTTTTCATTTTGATGACGTCATCATAGTGAAAATTTTGATTAAAGGCCTCATGTCAAAAACTTCATAATTTGCGTGTTATGCCTATAGAAGGTGAATTTATTTCACGTTATGAATCTACATGATATTGTCTTTTAAGAATTTGTAAGCAGTATGTCGCTTATTTTTGCTCTATTTTGTCTCAAATGTTAGTTGACCAGCCCACCTATACTTGTTCCAAACAAGTATTATATGTCTAGTTTTTCTTAATTCTTGCCACTTTTTTGTTAGCAAGATAACTTGAAAATGGTTGAATGAAATACCTTCAAATTTGGCACACATATGTATAGGCATATGGAGAAAACACAGTAAGGTTTTCAACCTTGACCTTGACTGATGACGTCATCTAGGCGCCATTTTGTGAAATTTTCTGAAAATAAACTCATGATCATATCTTCCTAACCAAAAGGTATTTCTCATTCATATTTATTATGATCAAGGTCAATATCAGTCCAGTCAATTTCAGGTCAAAAAACGCGCGCGTGCGCGTACGTCCGCGCGTCAATGCGCGCGCAAAATTTTTAAATGCTCAAAATCGTCTCAAATTTTTTTTGCATACGTTTTAGGTCATTTTAAGCATTTTATAAAAAATCGCGCGTAAGAGCATGCGCGCGCGTTTTCGCGCGTAACACCATTACAAAACATAGAATCGCCATTTTTTTTTCTTTCATGATATTTCTCATATTTTTTCAAGGAATTTGATTCCATGTTTATCTCTTTATGACCATTATTAACAAGATGAGCGTAAATTCAAGATAAATGTCAGTGCGCGCAAGGTCTTTTAATACATAGCATATATGGGCAAAAACATGCCTATACAAAATCCGTTATAGCTCTTTGGAATGCACCGGGATCCTCAATTTTTTTTCATATTAAGATAGAGTACGAGTCGGAAATATGATTCCATGTCTCATTTGGCCATTAAGTGTATCGTGACATCATCACAATGGCCTTGGATCTCAAAATACGAATTTGCATATTATGAAGTCAGCATATTTATGTAAAATTGATTGTATCTCTGTAAATATTTATCGATTTTCTTCCAAATTTCGATATGATGTAGCTTAGACAATTTCCTACAAGCTCAGTTTCACCATTTTTCATTTTGATGACGTCATCAACGTGAAAATTACGATTAAAGGGCACGTATCAGAAATTTCTTAAATAGCGTGTTATGCCTATTGAAGGTGAATTTCGTTCACATCTTTAATCTACATGACATTGTTTTTTTAGCAGTATCTCGTTTATTTTTGCTCTATTTTGTCTCAAAGTTCAGTTTGACCAGCCCACCTATACTTGTTCCAAACAAGTATTATATGTCTAGTTTATTTTTCTTAATTCTCGCCACTTTTTTGTTAGCAAGATAACTTGAAATTGTCTAAGTCAAATCACTTGAAATTTGGCACACATATGTATAGGCATATGGACAAAACACAGTAAGGTTTTCAACCTTGACCTTGATTGATGACGTCATCTAGGCGCCATTTTGTGAAATTTTCTGAAAATAAACTCATGATCATATCTTCATAACCAAAAGGTATTTCTCATTCATATTTATTATGATCAAGGTCAATATCAGTCCAGTCAATTTCAGGTCAAAAAACGCGCGCGTGCGCGTACGTCCGCGCGTCAGTGCCCGCGCAAAAAAAATAAATGCTCAAAATCGTCTCAAATTTATTTTGCATACGTTTCAGGTCATTTTAAGCATTTTATAAAAAATCGCGCGTACGAGCATGCGCGCGCGTTTTCGCGCGTAACACCATTACAAAACATAGAATCGCCATTTTTTTTTCTTTCATGATAATTCTCATATTTTTTCAAGGAATTTGATACCATGTTTATCTCTTTATGACCATTATTAACAAGATGAGCGTCAATTCAAGATAAATGTCAGTGCGCGCGAGCTCTTTTAATACATAGCATATATGGGCAAAAACATGCCTATACAAAATCCGTTATAGCTCTTTGGAATGCACCGGGATCCTCAATTTTTTTTCATATTGAGATAGAGTATGAGTCGGAAATATGATTCCATGTCTCATTTGGCCATTAAGTGTATCGTGACATCATCACAATGGCCTTGGAACTCAAAATAAGAATTTGCATATTATGACGTCAGCATATTTATGTAAAATTTATTGTATCTCTGTAAATATTGATCAATTTTCTTTAAAATTTCGATATGTTGTAGCTAAGACAATTCTCTACAAGCGCAGTAATAACCTCTTTTCATTTTGATGACGTCATCATAGTGAAAATTTTGATTAAAGGCCTCATGTAAAAAACTTCATAATTTGCGTGTTATGCCTATAGAAGTTGAATTTAGTTCACGTTATGAATCTACATGATATTGTCTTTTAAGAATTTGTAAGCAGTATGTCGCTTATTTTTGCTCTATTTTGTCTCAAATGTTAGTTGACCAGCCCACCTATACTTGTTCCAAACAAGTATTATATGTCTAGTTATTTATTCTTTATTATCAGGTGGGCTGTATCTAATACAGACCACCTTATATTTTTGTTAAAATCGCCTTTATCAGGTGGGCTGTATCTAATACAGACCACCTTATATTTTTGTTAAAATCGCCTTTATCAGGTGGGCTGTATCTAATACAGACCACCTTATATTTTTGTTAAAATCGCCTTTATTATTTATTTATTTATTTATTTTTCTTATTTTGAACCACTTTTTTGTTAACAAGATAACTTTGAAATGGTTCAACCAAATATCTTGAAATTTGGCACACATATGTATAGGCATATGGAAAAAACAAGGTAAGGTTTTCAACCTTGACCTTGACTGATGACGTCATCTAGGCGCCATTTTGTGAAATTTTCTGAAAATCAACTCATGATCATATCTTCATAACCAAAAGGTATTTCTCATTCATATTTATTGTGATCAAGGTCAATATCCATCCGGTCAATTTCAGGTCAAAAAACGCACGCGTGCGCGTACGTCCGCGCGTCAGTGCGCGCGCAAAATTTTTAAATGCCCAAAATCGTCTCAAATTTATTTTGCATACGTTTCAGGTCATTTTAAGCATTTTATAAAAAATCGCGCGTACGAGCATGCGCGTGCGTTTTCGCGCGTAACACCATTACAAAACATAGAATCGCCATTTTTTTTTCTTTCATGATATTTCTAATATTTTTTCAAGGAATTTGATACCATGTTTATCTCTTTATGATCATTATTAACAAGATGAGCGTAAATTCAAGATAAATGTCATTGCGCGCGAGCTCTTTTAATACATAGCATATATGGGCAAAAACATGCCTATACAAAATCCGTTATAGCTCTTTGGAATGCACCGGGATCCTCAATTTTTTTTCATATTTAGATAGAGTATGAGTCGGAAATATGATTCCATGTCTCATTTGGCCATTAAGTGTATCGTGACATCATCACAATGGCCTTGGAACTCAAAATACGAATTTGCATATTATGACGTCAGCATATTTATGTAAAATTGATTGTATCTCTGTAAATATTGATCAATTTTCTTCAAAATTTCGATATGTTGTAGCTAAGACAATTCTCTACAAGCGCAGTAATAATCATTTTTCATTTTGATAACGTCATCATAGTTAAAATTTTGATTAAAGGCCTCATGTCAAAAACTTCATAATTTGCGTGTTATGCCTATAGAAGGTGAACTTAGTTCACGTTATGAATCTACATGATATTGTTTTTTAAGAATTTGTAAGCAGTATGTCGCTTATTTTTGCTCTATTTTGTCTCAAATTTGAGTTGACCAGCCCACCTATACTTGTTCCAAACAAGTATTATATGTCTAGTCAGGTGGGCTGTATCTAATACAGACCACCTTATATTTTTGTTAAAATTGCCTTTATTTATTTATTATTTATTATTTATTTATTTTTCTTAATTCTCGCCACTTTTTTGTTAGCAAGATAACTTGAAAATGGTTGAATGAAATACCTTGAAATTTGGCACACATATGTATTGGCATATGGAGAAAAGACAGTAAGGTTTTCAACCTTGACCTTGACTGATGACGTCATCTAGGCGCCATTTTGTGAAATTTTCTGAAAATAAACTCATGATCATATCTTCCTAACCAAAAGGTATTTCTCATTCATATTTATTATGATCAAGGTCAATATCAGTCCAGTCAATTTCAGGTCAAAAAACGCGCGCGTGCGCGTACATCCGCGCGTCAATGCGCGCGCAAAATTTTTAAATGCTCAAAATCGTCTCAAATTTATATTGCATACGTTTCAGGTCATTTTAAGCATTTTATAAAAAATCGCGCGTAAGAGCATGCGCGCGCGTTTTCGCGCGTAACACCATTAAAAAACATAGAATCGCCATTTTTTTTTCTTTCATGATATTTCTCATATTTTTTCAAGGAATTTGATTCCATGTTTATCTCTTTATGACCATTATTAACAAGATGAGCGTAAATTCAAGATAAATGTCAGTGCGTGCGAGGTCTTTTAATACATAGCATATATGGGCAAAAACATGCCTATACAAAATCCGTTATAGCTCTTTGGAATGCACCGGGATCCTCAATTTGTTTTCATATTAAGATAGAGTATGAGTCGGAAATATGATTCCATGTCTCATTTGGCCATTAAGTGTATCGTGACATCATCACAATGGCCTTGGAACTCAAAATACGAATTTGCATATTATGACGTCAGCATATTTATGTAAAATTGATTGTATCTCTGTAAATATTGATCAATTTTCTTCAAAATTTCGATATGTTGTAGCTAAGACAATTCTCTACAAGCGCAGTAATAATCTCTTTTCATTTTGATGACGTCATCATAGTGAAAATTTTGATTAAAGGCCTCATGTCAAAAACTTCATAATTTGCGTGTTATGCCTATAGAAGTTGAATTTAGTTCACGTTATGAATCTACATGATATTGTTTTTTAAGAATTTTTAAGCAGTATGTCGCTTATTTTTGCTCTATTTTGTCTCAAATTTTAGTTGACCAGCCCACCTATACTTGTTCCAAACAAGTATTATATGTCTAGTTATTTATTTATTTTTCTTATTTCGACCCACTTTTTTGTTAGCATGATAACTTTGTAATGGTTCATTCAAATGCTTTGAAATTTAGCACACATATGTATAGGCATATGGACATAACACAGTAAGGTTTTCAACCTTGACCTTGACTGATGACGTCATCTAGGCGCCATTTTGTGAAATTTTCTGAAAATTTACTCATGATCATATCTTCATAACCAAAAGGTATTTCTCATTCATATTTATTATGATCAAGGTCAATATCAGTCCAGTCAATTTCAGGTCAAAACACGCGCGCGTGCGCGTATGTCCGCGCGTCAATACGCGCGCAAAATTTTTAAATGCTCAAAATCGTCTCAAATTTATTTTGCATACGTTTCAGGTCATTTTAAGCATTTTATAAAAAATCGCGCGTACGAGCATGCGCGCGCGTTTTCGCGCGTAACACCATTACAAAACATAGAATCGCCATTTTTTTTTCTTTCATGATATTTCTCATATTTTTTCAAGGAATTTGATTCCATGTTTATCTCTTTATGACCATTATTAACAAGATGAGCGTAAATTCAAGATAAATGTCAGTGCGCGCGAGGTCTTTTAATACATAGCATATATGGGCAAAAACATGCCTATACAAAATCCGTTATAGCTCTTTGGAATGCACCGGGATCCTCAATTTTTTTTCATATTTAGATAGAGTATGAGTCGGAAATATGATTCCATGTCTCATTTGGCCATTAAGTGTATCGTGACATCATCACAATGGCCTTGGAACTCAAAATACGAATTTGCATATTATGACGTCAGCATATTTATGTAAAATTGATTGTATCTCTGTAAATATTGATCAATTTTCTTCAAAATTTCGATATGTTGTAGCTAAGACAATTCTCTACAAGCGCAGTAATAACCATTTTTCATTTTGATGACGTCATCATAGTGAAAATTTTGATTAAAGGCCTCATGTCAAAAACTTCATAATTTGCGTGTTATGCCTATAGAAGGTGAATTTATTTCACGTTATGAATCTACATGATATTGTCTTTTAAGAATTTGTAAGCAGTATGTCGCTTATTTTTGCTCCATTTTGTCTCAAATGTTAGTTGACCAGCCCACCTATACTTGTTCCAAACAAGTATTATATGTCTAGTTTTTCTTAATTCTCGCCACTTTTTTGTTAGCAAGATAACTTGAAAATGGTTGAATGAAATACCTTGAAATTTGGCACACATATGTATAGGCATATGGAGAAAACACAGTAAGGTTTTCAACCTTGACCTTGACTGATGACGTCATCTAGGCGCCATTTTGTGAAATTTTCTGAAAATAAACTCATGATCATATCTTCCTAACCAAAAGGTATTTCTCATTCATATTTATTATGATCAAGGTCAATATCAGTCCAGTCAATTTCAGGTCAAAAAACGCGCGCGTGCGCGTACGTCCGCGCGTCAATGCGCGCGCAAAATTTTTAAATGCTCAAAATCGTCTCAAATTTTTTTTGCATACGTTTTAGGTCATTTTAAGCATTTTATAAAAAATCGCGCGTAAGAGCATGCGCGCGCGTTTTCGCGCGTAACACCATTACAAAACATAGAATCGCCATTTTTTTTTCTTTCATGATATTTCTCATATTTTTTCAAGGAATTTGATTCCATGTTTATCTCTTTATGACCATTATTAACAAGATGAGCGTAAATTCAAGATAAATGTCAGTGCGCGCGAGGTCTTTTAATACATAGCATATATGGGCAAAAACATGCCTATACAAAATCCGTTATAGCTCTTTGGAATGCACCGGGATCCTCAATTTTTTTTCATATTTAGATAGAGTATGAGTCGGAAATATGATTCCATGTCTCATTTGGCCATTAAGTGTATCGTGACATCATCACAATGGCCTTGGAACTCAAAATACGAATTTGCATATTATGACGTCAGCATATTTATGTAAAATTGATTGTATCTCTGTAAATATTGATCAATTTTCTTCAAAATTTCGATATGTTGTAGCTAAGACAATTCTCTACAAGCGCAGTAATAACCATTTTTCATTTTGATGACGTCATCATAGTGAAAATTTTGATTAAAGGCCTCATGTCAAAAACTTCATAATTTGCGTGTTATGCCTATAGAAGGTGAATTTATTTCACGTTATGAATCTACATGATATTGTCTTTTAAGAATTTGTAAGCAGTATGTCGCTTATTTTTGCTCCATTTTGTCTCAAATGTTAGTTGACCAGCCCACCTATACTTGTTCCAAACAAGTATTATATGTCTAGTTTTTCTTAATTCTCGCCACTTTTTTGTTAGCAAGATAACTTGAAAATGGTTGAATGAAATACCTTGAAATTTGGCACACATATGTATAGGCATATGGAGAAAACACAGTAAGGTTTTCAACCTTGACCTTGACTGATGACGTCATCTAGGCGCCATTTTGTGAAATTTTCTGAAAATAAACTCATGATCATATCTTCCTAACCAAAAGGTATTTCTCATTCATATTTATTATGATCAAGGTCAATATCAGTCCAGTCAATTTCAGGTCAAAAAACGCGCGCGTGCGCGTACGTCCGCGCGTCAATGCGCGCGCAAAATTTTTAAATGCTCAAAATCGTCTCAAATTTTTTTTGCATACGTTTTAGGTCATTTTAAGCATTTTATAAAAAATCGCGCGTAAGAGCATGCGCGCGCGTTTTCGCGCGTAACACCATTACAAAACATAGAATCGCCATTTTTTTTTCTTTCATGATATTTCTCATATTTTTTCAAGGAATTTGATTCCATGTTTATCTCTTTATGACCATTATTAACAAGATGAGCGTAAATTCAAGATAAATGTCAGTGCGCGCAAGGTCTTTTAATACATAGCATATATGGGCAAAAACATGCCTATACAAAATCCGTTATAGCTCTTTGGAATGCACCGGGATCCTCAATTTTTTTTCATATTAAGATAGAGTACGAGTCGGAAATATGATTCCATGTCTCATTTGGCCATTAAGTGTATCGTGACATCATCACAATGGCCTTGGATCTCAAAATACGAATTTGCATATTATGAAGTCAGCATATTTATGTAAAATTGATTGTATCTCTGTAAATATTTATCGATTTTCTTCCAAATTTCGATATGATGTAGCTTAGACAATTTCCTACAAGCTCAGTTTCACCATTTTTCATTTTGATGACGTCATCAACGTAAAAATTACGATTAAAGGGCACGTATCAGAAATTTCTTAAATAGCGTGTTATGCCTATTGAAGGTGAATTTCGTTCACATCTTTAATCTACATGACATTGTTTTTTTAGCAGTATCTCGTTTATTTTTGCTCTATTTTGTCTCAAAGTTCAGTTTGACCAGCCCACCTATACTTGTTCCAAACAAGTATTATATGTCTAGTTTATTTTTCTTAATTCTCGCCACTTTTTTGTTAGCAAGATAACTTGAAATTGTCTAAGTCAAATCACTTGAAATTTGGCACACATATGTATAGGCATATGGACAAAACACAGTAAGGTTTTCAACCTTGACCTTGATTGATGACGTCATCTAGGCGCCATTTTGTGAAATTTTCTGAAAATAAACTCATGATCATATCTTCATAACCAAAAGGTATTTCTCATTCATATTTATTATGATCAAGGTCAATATCAGTCCAGTCAATTTCAGGTCAAAAAACGCGCGCGTGCGCGTACGTCCGCGCGTCAGTGCCCGCGCAAAAAAAATAAATGCTCAAAATCGTCTCAAATTTATTTTGCATACGTTTCAGGTCATTTTAAGCATTTTATAAAAAATCGCGCGTACGAGCATGCGCGCGCGTTTTCGCGCGTAACACCATTACAAAACATAGAATCGCCATTTTTTTTTCTTTCATGATAATTCTCATATTTTTTCAAGGAATTTGATACCATGTTTATCTCTTTATGACCATTATTAACAAGATGAGCGTCAATTCAAGATAAATGTCAGTGCGCGCGAGCTCTTTTAATACATAGCATATATGGGCAAAAACATGCCTATACAAAATCCGTTATAGCTCTTTGGAATGCACCGGGATCCTCAATTTTGTTTCATATTTAGATAGAGTATGAGTCGAAAATATGATTCTATGTCTCATTTGGCCATTAAGTGTATCGTGACATCATCACAATGGCCTTGGAACTCCAAATACGAATTTGCATATTATGACGTCAGCATATTTATGTAAAATTGATTGTATATCTGTAAATATTGATCAATTTTCTTCAAAATTTCAGTATGTTGTAGCTAAGATAATTCTCTACAAGCGCAGTAATAACCATTTTTCATTTTGATGACGTCATCAGAGTGCAAATTTTGATTAAAGGCCTCGTGTCAGAAATTTCATAATTTGCGTGTTATGACTATAGAAGGTGAATTTCGTTCACGTAATGAATCTACATGATAGTGTTTTTTAAGAATTTTCAAGCAGTATCTCGCTTAATTTTGCTCTATTTTGTTTTCAAATTTAAGTTGACCAGCCCACCTATACTTGTTCCAAACAAGTATTATGTCTAGTTTATTAGGTGATACGTAACGAAGTCTACGTATCACCTATTGATTTCGTCAAGATTTTTATTATTATTCCTATTCCTATTATTCTTCCTCGATTTTGTTCGCAGGATATCTCAAGACTGAATAAAGCCATTGTCATGAAACTTTCAATGATGATAGATCTTAATCTAACTTAGAACTGCGTGACTTTTCAAAGACTCAAAATTATCGTGACGTCATCCAGGCGCCATTTTGTGAAAATTAACTTATGATCATATCTTCAAAACGGAAATCCATTTCTCATTCATATTTATCATGATCAAGGTCAATATCTGTCCGATCAATTTCAGGTCAAAAAATGCGCGCAAAAATGCGCGTACGCTTTTGTCCGCGCGTTTACGCGCGCGAAATTTTTTAAAATGCCTAAAATCATCCCAAATTTTTTTTACATACGTTTCAGGCCATATGGAGCATTTGATAAAAAAATTACGCGCACGTGCATGCGCGCGCGTTTTCGCGCGTACTGGCATTTTGCAACATAGAATCGCCGATTTTTTTCTGTCATCATATTTGGTACATTTTTCCAAGCATTTTGATAATTTGTTCACCTTTTATTAACACAATGAGCGTCCGTCAAAGTTGACAGCACGCGCGGATTTGCGTTATCTTTATCCACAATACATGGGCAAAAACATGCCTATATAAAATTAATTGTAACTCTTTAGAATAGATAGGAAATCCCAATATTTTTTCATATTTCGATAGATTATGAGTCGGAGATATGATTTCATGTCTCATTTGATCCTCAAGTAACTCATGACATCATCATAATGGCCTCCAAACTCAAAATTTTAATTTGCATATTATGACGTCAGCATATTTTTGGAAAATTGATTGTATCTCTGTCGATATCGATTAATTTTCTTTCAAATTTTGATATGTTTTAGGTGAGACAATTTTCTACAAATGCAGTATTCACAATTTTTATTTTTGACAAAAGTATCATGGTGTATTTTTGCGATTAAAGGAGGCATGTCAATTTTTCACATTTTGCGTGTATTCTCTATGGGACATGACTTTTTCTCAAAACTGGATTCTACACTCCTGTGTTTCACGAGCAAAATCTCCGTTGTTTTAGCTTCGTTTTCGCTGAGCTTCGGATATGTTGTAGTTGAGAAAACGAGCTATCACAAGTGTGCCCTTTATTTTTCGATTAGATGCCGGGATCATGCTTATATTTCACTTGCAAAGTAGGATTTCAGAATTCCATTTCCCGTTTACGTGTAATCGCTATGGGAGATGTTTTGGTATATCGGTAACGCACTTGACTTTCAACCTCGAGATCCGTGGTTCGAGTCCGGGTGTCTCCAACAATTTTTTTCTTCACTTTTTTTTTCCTTTTGACCTTCACTGTACCATCTCCTTTGATTATTTAAACACGTAGAATCGCAAATAATGTCATAAACAACCCTTTTTACGTTATTATTTCCCTATTTTCACTTAATCCATTACTTTTTGCATGTAATCCCTATGGGAGGTGACTTTTTTCTCAAATCTGGAGTCTACATTCCTGTCTTTTGCGAGCAATATCGCCGTTATTTCTGCTTGGATTTTGTTGATTTTTGAGTATGTTGTAGCTGAAACAAGTTTCCACAATAATTATGAAGACTATCTAAGAATTATCATGACGTTATCATAGTCAAAAATTCAAACATAGGTGACATGTCAATTATTATATATAACAATCCTCAATCGAATACCTGAAGGGGGCGCTATACCACTTTTATTCATGGTCATCTGGAAGGCATTGTTCTCAATTGCATCTATCTCTCTCTCTCCTCTCTCTCTCTCTCTTGCTCTTTTCCCTCCTCCGCTCATGTTCTGCCCCTCTCCTTTTTTGGTCTGTCTCTGCATCTATCTATCTCTCTTCTCTTTCACCCTCTCCCTCTCTCTCTCTCTATCTTGCCTTGCCTTGCCTCCCTCTTATTAACTTGGTCTGTCTCCCTCTGCCCTACAGTTGAAACTTGACTCATGAATAGACCATAATGGAGTAGTAAACGAAAGATAAATCGTGAAAATGCGTTCTTCATTATGTTACACATGAGCATACGTATCACCTAATTTGTCAAAGTGACGAATTAAAGTCTAGTTATTTATTATTATTCTTCCTCGAATTTGTTCGCAGGATATCTCAAGACTGAATAAAGCCATTATCATGAAACTTGCCATGATGATAGATCTTAGTCTAACTTAGAACTGCGTGACTTTTTAGAGAGTCAAAGTTATCGTGACGTCATCCAGGCGCCATTTTGTGAAAATCAACTTATGATCATATCTTCATAACGGAAAGGAATTTCTCATTTATAATTATCAGGATTAAGATCAATATCTGTCCGGTCAATTTCAGGTCAATAAATGCGCGCAAAAATGCGCGTACGCGTACGTGCGCGCGTTAACGCGCGCGTAAAATTTTAAATTGCTCAAAATCGTTTAAAAATTGTTTTGCATACGTTTCAGGCCATTATAAGCATTTCATAAAAAATCGCGCAAAACACACATTTTTGCACGTTTTCGTTTGTCACGGCCGAACGAAAAATAATTCCTTGTATATTTGTTTTGACAGGATATTTCTCATATTTTTCTGAACAATTTGATACCATGTTCATCTCTTTATCACTATTAATAATGGAATGAGCGTCCGTCCAAGATAAATATCCGCGCGCGCAAAATCATGTATTACATAGCATATATGGGCAAAAACATGCCTATAAAAAGTACATCGGGATGAATAAGAACTGCCATTCTTTTTTCATATTTAGATAGAGTATGAGTCGGAGATATGATTTCATATCTCATTTGGCCATTAAACACATCTTGACGTCATCATAATGGCCCTTGGAAGTCAAAATACAAAAATGCATATTATGACGTCATTATATTTATGGAAAATTTAGTGTATTTCTCATAATATTGACTGATTTTTCGTCCAAATTTCGGTATCCCGTAGTTGAGGCAATTGACTTCAAGATCAAAACACACTACTTTTCATTTCTTTGACGTCATAGTACAAAATCTAATTAAAGGCCACATGTCAGAATTTTCTCAATTTGCGTGTTTTGCCTATGGAAGGTGAATTTCGTTCACATCATGAATCTACATGACATTGATCTTTGAGCGCTATCTAGCTTATTCGTGCTCTATTTTCTCCCAAATTATGATACGGTGTAGCTAAGATAATTATCTACAAGATCAACGTACATTATTTATCATTTTGATGACATCATTATAGTGGAAATTTCAATTAAAAGCGACATGTCAGAATTTTCTTAGTTTGCGTGTTAGGCGACTTTTTTCTGAAATCCTGATTCTACAAATCTCTATCGAATACCTGAAGGGGGCGCTATACCACTCTTAATCATGGTCTTTATCGTATTTATGATCATTATCATGAGATCATCATCGGCACACTTTCATGATAACAAAATAGCACGTATCACCTAATTCGTCAAAGTGACGAATTAAAGTCTAGTTAGGTGATACGTATGAAAATATACGTATCACCTTTTGATTTCGTCAAGATTTTTATTATTTATTTATTTATTTATTTATTATTTATTAGGTGATACGTATGAAATATACGTATCACCTTTTGATTTCGTCAAGATTTTTATTATTTATTTATTTATTTATTTATTATTTATTATTTATTATTATTCTTCCTCGAATTTGTTCGCAGGATATCTCAAGACTGAATAAAGCCATTATCATGAAACTTGCCATGATGATAGATCTTAGTCTAACTTAGAACTGCGTGACTTTTTAGAGAGTCAAAATTATCGTGACGTCATCCAGGCGCCATTTTGTGAAAATCAACTTATGATCATATCTTCATAACGGAAAGAAATTTCTCATTTATAATTATCAGGATTAAGATCAATATCTGTCCGGTCAATTTCAGATCAATAAATGCGCGCAAAACTGCGCGTACGCGTACGTGCGCGCGTTAACGCGCGCGTAAAATGTTAAATTCCTCAAAATCGTCCTAAATTTTTTTTGAATACGTTTCAGGCCATTTTAAGCATTTCATAAAAAATCGCGCAAAACACGCATTTTTGAGCGTTTTCGTTCGTCACAGCCGAACGAAAAATAATTACCCCCTCAATTTTTTTTGACAGGATATTCCTCATATTTTTCTTAACAATTTAATACCATGTTCATCTCTTTATCACTATTAATAACGGAATGAGCGTCCGTTGAAGAATAAATATCCGTGCGTGCTAGCTCATGTATTACATAGCATATATGGGCAAAAACATGCCTATAAAAAGTAAATCGGGATGAATAAGGACTGCCAGTCGGAGATATGATTTCATGTCTCGTTTGGCCATTAAGTATATTTTTACATAATCATATTGACCTTGGAACTCAAAATCCAAATTTGCATATTATGACGTCAACAAATTTACGGAAAATGATTGTATCTCTGCAAATATTGATCAATTTTCTTCTAAATTTTGATATGTTGTAGCTGAGACAATTCTACACAAGATTATTACCAATATTTATTCATTTTGATGACGTCATTAGATTTTTGCTTAATATGCGTATTATGCCTATGGGAGGTGATTGATACTACATTCCAGTCTAGACTTGTTCATTTTGTTGCGTATGTAGTGCGTCGAAATTTAATGATTGGTAGGCTCTGCAATCAGGCGAAAATTTGAGCTTGTTTAGTAAATAAATAGTTTAATCATATAACAATTCTCTATCGAATATCTGAAGGGGGGCGCTATACCACTTTTATTCATGGTCATCGTCATTTAAAACCAAAAAATCATCATCAATATCGTCATTTTTTGTATATATGAATATTATCATTAGATCATCATCGGCACACTTTCATGATACAAAAATAGCTACGTATCACCTAATTCGTCAAAGTGACGAATTAAAGTCTAGTTATTTATTATTATTCTTCCTCGAATTTGTTCGCAGGATATCTCAAGACTGAATAAAGCCATTATCATGAAACTTGCCATGATGATAGATCTTAGTCTTACTTAGAACTGCGTGACTTTTTAGAGAGTCAAAGTTATCGTGACGTCATCCAGGCGCCATTTTGTGAAAATCAACTTATGATCATATCTTCATAACGGAAAGGAATTTCTCATTTATAATTATCAGGATTAAGATCAATATCTGTCCGGTCAATTTCAGGTCAATAAATGCGCGCAAAAACTGCGCGTACGCTTACGTGCGCGTAAAATTTTAAATTGCTCAAAATCGTTTAAAAAATTTTTGCATACGTTTCAGGCCATTATAAGCATTTCATAAAAAATCGCGCAAAACACGCATTTTTGCACGTTTTCGTTTGTCACGGCCGAACGAAAAATAATTCCTTGTATATTTGTTTTGACAGGATATTCCTCATATTTTTCTGAACAATTTGATACCATGTTCATCTCTTTATCACTATTAATAAAGGAATGAGCGTCCGTTCAAGAAAAATATCCGTGCGCGCGAGCTCATGTATTACATAGCATATATGGGCAAAAACATGCCTATAAAAAGTATATCGGGATGAATAAGGACTGCCATTTTTTGTTCATATTTAGATAGAGTATGAGTCGGAGATATGATTTCATGTCTCATTTGGCCATTAAGTATATTTTTACATAATCATATTGACCTTGGAACTCAAAATACGAATTTGCATATTATGACGTCAACATATTTACGGAAAATGATTGTATCTCTGCAAATATTGATCAATTTTCTTCTAAATTTTGAAATGTTGTAGCTGAGACAATTCTTCACAACATTATTACCAATATTTATTCATTTTGATGACGTCATTAGATTTTTCCTTAATATGCGTCTTATGCCTATGGGAGGTGATTGATACTACATTCTAGTCTAGACTTGTTCATTATGTTGCGTATGTAGTGCGTCGAAATGTCAGTTCAATGATTGGTAGGCTCTGCAATCACGCGAAAATTTGAGGCTTGTTTAGTAAATTAATAGTTTAATCATATATCAATTGTCTATCGAATACCTGAAGGGGGCGCTATACCACTTTTAATCATGGTCATCGTCATTTAAAACCAGAAAATCATCATCATCAATATCGTCATTATCGTATTCATGAATATTATCATTAGATCATCATCGGCACACTTTCATGATACAAAAATAGCTACGTATCACCTAATTCGTCAAAGTGACGAATTAAAGTCTAGTATTTATTTTGTGTCTGTATAGAAGAAATTATTATTATTCTTCCTCAATTTTGTTCGCAGGATATCTCAAGAATGGCAAAAGCCATTGTCATAAAACTTTCAAAAATGATAGATCTGAGTCTAACTTAGAACTGCATGACTTTTCAAAGACTCAAAATTATCCTGACGTCATCTAGGCGCCATTTTGTGAAAATCAACATATGATCATATCTTCATAACGGAAACTAATTTTTCATTCATATTTATCGTGAATAAGATCAATATCCTTCTGGTCAATTTCAGATAAAAAAACGTGCACAAATCCGCGCGTACGCGTTCGTGTGCGCGTTTACGTGTGCGCAAAAATTAAAAATGCTCCAAATTATCCCTAATTTTTTTGGCATACGTTTCAAGCCATATGGAGCATTTGACAAAAAATCACTAAAACGCGCATGCGCGCGCGTTTTTTGCGCGTTCTGGCATTTTGCAACATATAATCGCCAATTTGTCTCTGTCATCATGTTGAGCACATTTTTCCAAGCATTTTGATACCATATTCATCTCTTTATCACTAATAATAACGGAATGAGCGTCCGTTCAAGATAATATCCGTGCGCGCGAGCTCATGTATTACATATTATATATGGGCAAAAACATGCCTATAAAAAGTCCATTGGGATGAATAAGGACTGCCAAGTTTTTTTCATATTTTGATAGAGTATGAGTCGGAGATATGATTTCATAGCTCACTTGGCCATTAAATACATCTTGACGTCATCATAATGGCCTTGGAAGTCAAAATACAAAATTGCATATTATGACGTCATTATATTTATGGAAAATTTAGTGTATTTCTCATAATATTGACTGATTTTCTTTCAAATTGCGGTATCTTGTAGTTGAGG